>JALLOS010000882.1:0-12516 GCA_036939435.1 Stephanodiscus minutulus
AGGAAACCCATCTTTGACGCATTCAAAAATATTCTTATTGGCGAACTGTTTAAATACATCCATCAAAACAGATACTCCATCCTTGAGTATGTGAAACAACAAGAGATTCAAATTTAAATTCCAAAATCAGTTTCCCCATCATCCCCATCACGTTCGGGTCTTCCCCACCACCAAGCAATGGCGAAAGTGCCAAAACATAAAGTTAAAATCAAATTATTTATTAGCGAGTTTTCTTTTGGACCCTCCGAAAATCCATGAATCCGGTGTAGAACCCCACGCTGAACGATCGAAATCGCCGGTATCCCGTGCGGCCTCCTTCATCTTCATATCCTTTGGCGAAATTGTCGGGTCAATGTCGGAACTCCCCTCCTACCACCATCTTTCCCCGGAGCAGATCGAAGGACTTTCGTTCCGCGTAACTTTTCGACCCCTCCGAAGTGCCGTTGGCGATGCATCGGGAGGTGAACTGCTCTCCAAAGAAATCGTGTGGCAAGAAAAGTATCCAAAGGTATTCGGACCACCAAATGAAGAAAATCAACGTGTTTGCATCTTCACGTACACCAGCGCAGACGTTGTTCCATACGATGGCGAATCATCCAATTGCAAAAAGGGCGATTTGCACGATGCGAACTTGGTAGGGCAAGGATTTTCTCTGAGGAACAAACCAAGGGTCAAACACACCTATCGGGAAAAATTGAATGATATGATGCTTCGAGAAGAGGTTATGGTCATCATGGCGGCTGTGAATTGTTCAACGGAGTATCAGGAAATAGTATTGTGTGTCATTAAACTCAACCCGACTGGTCTCGTCTCTTCATATCCTTCCATAAGCGAGGTAGAAACCGAAGACTTAGAAGACACAAGTGTATTTATGAGTAGGAGGAGTGTCGATGCAGTTATTGGAAAAGGCCCACGCCTTCGGACTTACTCGTTTACATTAGCAAAATCACTTTACGAGTATACGATTGAGTGGAATGGTGCTAGGGCCCTACTACACGACGAGCCAGAAGTCATGATTGCCGAGCAGCACAATATCGATAAAGAAGCCGTCGACGAGCGACGAGATCTCATTCGAAAGGAGTTCGACTCTTTCGATTGCATGTACGAAAATGAGGAACATTGGAGAAATCAGGCACACATTGAAATAGTTTCAGTTGATGGATTTGCTGAGTCGAACATGTTGTTGTGCATGCCCCTGGGATCGAATTTTATTGTTCGTTATAGAGTTCTCAAGTTTGGTGGACAAATTAAGAAGGGCGATGTAATAATGAAGGGCGCCACATCCAATGTCCAAAGCTATTCCGTGTGCGAATGTTTGGAGTTTGCGGCACACTTTGTTTTTGCATTCATTGGCGCTTCATTTGTAAGACTTGAGAGCGAACTTTTCTTTCCCTTTGCGTGGCATTGACTATTGCCTTCCATTGATGTTCTCTCTTCATCTCTGCTGCGCCATAGGCTATATTGTTGTCTCTGGGCGATGCTGGGGATGAGTTCTTACACAGTATTTTGTTGTTGATTGTTCCGCTAGCTTTGATAACATCCGCGAAAGTCTTCAGCGATGCTACCGCATATCATTTCAACCACCACTTTTCCCTTCTCTACAATACTGATTGCTCTGATATGATAAAAAATGATGGCCCTCTCCTCCTTGAGCTACATTGTTACTTCAAGCACAACTTTGGTCTAACATCTCTGGCGGGATATGGAACGACCACTCTTCCAAAAGAGACGGGCAATTACAACATTGGCGTTCCAACGTGGAAACCCATTGCATGCTCAGGCATGGGCGAAACTCGATGCAGAATGCACGACTTCTTCTTAGGTTCATGTCTCAGTGGAATTGATCCTCTGGTTCCTGTTCCGTCTTCAGAAAGCGAAGGCGAGATGGTCAAGGATGTTGGTGTGAGGCTATTCAGCAAAGGAGGATTGTTGAGCGATGGTTCCGGAACTGTAAATGTGCGAATACATGTATCGAGGATCATTAGGCGTCATGGAGATCGTAAGAGTCATGCTGAAATGAAACCCACGGAACCCCAGCAGTATCGAGTGCGTATGAGAACTGTCGATGAAGTGCTCTCAAGAGTACGACGAAACAAACGAGGCCGCATGTCACGGTCCACCATTTATCCAGGTAAATAGTGTTAAGTAAAACGCAATGCTCGAGATAAACAAACCTTGACTATATGTTGAGTGAAAATTTATTGATGATTATATATTAAATATTATAAATAATATGAGAATAAATGAGTTGCTCCCATATAGAGCCGTGTGTAAATTATTTTGGTCAATGCTGATGTCTTTGCTGAGGAGCTTGATAAGCGACATTTGGATGACCTTGTTGATGATGGTATGGCTGATGCGTTGACATCTGGCCCCCAACATGATACATTTGTTGCTGAGGTGGATGCACGGTATGAGGTGGATGATGTGGTGCAGAACCTTGTTGACGATGAGGTGACTGTGATGGTGGATGTGTTGAGTGGGGCGCTGATCCTCTTGGGACGTTTTGATTCGCTGTGGCGTTGTGCTGTTTGCGAAAATCAAGCAGCTCGAGAGGCCACATTTCGTGTCTCGGCGGAGCAACACCATTTGCCGCCGATAGCATGCTTGCTCTAGCAGCCTGTATTGCGTCTGAATGAGAGGAATGCGCTTGTGTGGAACTAGGGAGCGGCGTCTTCACAACACGTCGCTTCTTTGATAACGCATTGAGTCGTTGAACACGCGAAAGAATGGCAAGTCTCTGCTCGTTCTCGTTCGAGATTAGTGACAAGTCGGAAACAGCAGGGGCTGGATTAGTTAGGCCAAGCCAGAGCAATGAGCGGTTTTGATTGGGTCCCTGATTTGATTGCTTTATCGAGGATGCCCCGTCATCAAGTTCTCCTAGTTCATCTAAAAATAGTGGGATTACTCTGTCGATTGGGACCATGGCGCTGGTGTAAGGGTCACCTAGGCTAGTTGACGCTATCGGAGGTGAAGGAGGAAGGGAGATGTGAACTTTATTCGACTCGAGTGCCATCCAGCGATTCTGGCACTGCACAGCGGAACGTCTTCTCATTTCTCCTCTGCCTTCTCTCCATTCTGCAAAAGACGCAAGCGAAAAAGTCATCCCGGAAGACACGGCATTAGCTGCTAATTGCCAATTCAAACCATACCGCAACACGCATTGCTGTAATGCAGAGTCCTCAGTTCCAGACCAGGGATCTTCGGATTTTTCTAGCGAGCTTGATGTGTTATTCGATAAGGGATGGGATTTCACTCCTAATGGTAATGTGATCCGGGTGAGGTATTTTTCTTTTTTGTGGATAACTCCCACGTCAACATGAGGAATCGTTCCAAGCAACACTGATCCGTTACTCCGAATCGGAATAAGCACCGACAGATGATTTTGATGCTCTACCTCTATTGGTGGCTGATTTGAATTTATAAATGATAGCGTGAATGATGTTGATACGAGATCATTCAAACGGCTCTGAGACCGACTCCGCTGCATGGCGGAGGCAGTGATGTTGAACTTGATGCCATCCCTAACTGCGAAAATCTGCGTAAGCAAGTGCTCATTTCTGAAATACGGGTTGATACATTTATCTCGAGTTGATAAAGAATCGGGGAGGTGGTGTCTCTTGATCTTTTTGTGAGAAGACATTTTCGCGGGTTGATAAGCATTTTTGTGTGACGAATCGGATGACGAGTTGTGCCGAACAATTCCCCCGGCCATACTCGCATTACTCTCAAGTTGACGCTTCTTTTGATTTATCAGTATCATACAGTTCAATGACGGCCTCTGCTGACAAGACAATGCACCCTGTAGATCAGCGGCGAGTAATCTTCTATGAAAACTCAGTTCCGCATTTCCATATTCGTTTCGATCTTCCCGGAAAGAGTATTGGCTCGTCTCAACCACGGCGTCTATGAATTTGCTTTCGTGATCTTTTCTTGTGAACCCACTCAAGGTGTTGCCTTGGGGTAGATCCGAAAGAAAAGCTGGGAAGTATGCAAAAGGCTCACATCCTTGGTTTCCGTCTTGTGGAAGGGCAGACGATGAACTGTTGAATGAAGAAAAACAAAACGAAAAAATGTTCTGCATCAAGTGACCGTCACGAGGGTAGAAAATGGCTGAACAAACGCCTCGTCTCTGTCCTCTTTCTGATGTCGATTCATCAACTGGAATCTTGAGCTTGCTCGCATTGGGAACACTATATATCAAGAGCGTAGCATTATTGATGTCTGATGTGGATTCTTTCTTGACAAGTTCTTTCGAATTTCTGTGGATATTACTGCCGTCACCATCGCAAAGTCTTCTAGTCAAAATCGGCATTGGCTTTTCGCTTCGTCCATGTTGTATGAACGATGGTGATCTTCTGAATGATTCAGCGTAACGCCGAATATAAATATTACCATCGACAGTTGTGGCAGTAAGGTTTACTGCTATAGACCGCAGTTCTAGATTGACTGCAGTCAGGCCTGCACTGGCATTCGGAAGAGATGATGCACGGTCCTCGGTGTTGAATAAGGCCCATGAAAATGCCTCACTGCGATCTGCATCCACTGCGATGTAGTTCTGTCCATTTTTTGACGGAAGATGACATGACCCAAAGCCTGTATTCTGTAAGCATAGAGCAGAAGACAACGTGGCGGTTGTGAAGTTCAAAGTATTGGATCCTGCAGGGTAAGATTCATCGGACTTTGAGAGCGGTTGCTCATCGTCACCAATAGCAGGAGGAATGAGAAACCCGTCAAAATTAATTGAATGCGCCGTGGGAATCATTCTCATCGGACAAAAGAGAACAGGGCTCTGCATATTGATGGGGCAGTCGTGGTTATCCTTTGCTGTACCAGACACAGCTTCGTCTTGATTGGTGATTAATGTGCGTTTTGTCTGTCGAGAAGATCTCCGAGTCCCTATTTTGCATTGCTGTTGAGTCTCTTTCTCGTGTTTTCTTCTGTCAATAGCCTCCTTCGTAATCCCATTACAGAGAAATGTTTCCTCGCACGTGTTGTGACAAACAAGTTTGAAGAATTTGAGAGGGGATGTCGACGAAGATGACGCCAGCTCCCCCAATTTTCTTAGCTGATGCCTGTGAATTTTTGACATTATCGACTTGATATGAAATGCTTCGCGGCCACTCCAATCCTCGTCAATGCTGATCACGGCATCTGCAGATGCTGCGCCAATGCCGCCACTGTGAGACGAAATGGTCTTAGGAGATGAAACGAGAATATCAATTGATCGATGAGCATGACTGCTAGCGCTGATGTTGTTGAACCGGGATAAAACATCCTGACTCCAAGTCCATGCCATTTCGCTTTCTTTGGAAGAGGTATGCAATTGATCATGATCATTGGCGTCCGTAGAAACCAGAACTTCGTGGTGCAGTCCAACTGCACTAAGAAAGTATGACGTGAGAAGCTGTGCTTCTACTAGGGTTGCAAGAATGAGTACCTTGGGTTTCGTCTTCGGTGCTTCGTCCACTGACATCTTGTCGTCACCGTCATCAATAGGATTTTCAATTAGATCGAATTTGTCTGCAACATCAAAGCCACACTCATAGATTAAAACACTAAGTAGCTCCTTCATCTTCGAGGATTTCTTCATAACTTTTCTTGCCACATCAATGCTTGGTTCTAAAAAAAGTCTAGAATTCCTCACAAGAATTGACCCATGTTTTCCCACACAACGTCGACCGTCAACAAGCCCATGGCAGCTGAGAGGATTCAATTTTTTCACCATTATCTGGTCGAGGTTTGAATGAATGCATATCTTTCGCAGTTTCAAAAGACCGTCCGCAATTTCGTCGTACGGACCTCCCAAATTGGAATAGCATTGCGTGTACGCATCTTGCTGCGGTTTTGCTAACGAACACAAACGTAGTTGCCAAGCGAGTTTGTTTGTCGAGTCATTGGCTTCATCTTCATTTACTCGCATCACATCAACAAGCGAATCAGACGCATTCTTCAATGATGCCGTAAGCACATATCGAAATCCACATGAAGGCAATGTACCAAATCCATTATACAAGATGTGAGCAAGGGTAACACCGTGTGCAGTCACTTTTATTGATATGTTCTTCTTGGCCTCACTCTTGGCCCAGGAGATAACACGTTTTCCAACCGAACCACTCTCAGAGAAGAAAATAGCTGGATGAAAGAAGAATGCCACCTTCATGGCCAATAATTCGTCGAAACGATTTGTCAATTCAGCGCTGCTAGAATTTATGCCCTTTGGAAGGAAGAGGCAGGATTTCAGAAGGTCTGTCTGTTCGATTACGATGCGTTTCATGTCGGTGGAACGTTTTGCCAGAAAGTCGTTTAAACGAATCCACCATCTGACGCTCTCGACTAACGGGGTTGACTTTTCTGGCTTAATCTCTTTGTTCCGACCGAATTCTTTGTCACGAGTCGATGCACAAGGATGGCGAAGGTCCAATATCATGGATGCAAAATCAACTCTTGTCTGACCTGACGAAAAGTGATCACTCCTGCCAACCAACTCCAAAAACGATCCGTAGTCACAAACTACTATATCCGAAGCCGTTATTGACACATAGACATCGCCTCGAAAATAAATCCTAACATTCAAACAATCAAATTTCTTCAATTCATGCCGCCATCGGATCTGTGCGTGACGACAAGGAACAAATACACAGAGTGATTAAATCTTGCGGTAAATAAATTAAGTCATAAAAAGGAGGCAATCACGTACCAGTGCACCAGGTGAGCAAACAATCAACTGCGGACCATTGTTCCGATTCCTCCACAAAAGTGCACATACGGCGACGGTTTTGCCTATTCCCGAGTTCCCCCCGATAATCGCAGAAATCGTTCTGCAATTTGCATCATCATTGAGTGACGACGTTTCGTTCTGATTGGCGCCGTCGGATGGAGCAGTGCATCCCCCGTTGCAACTTACACTATTTGAGTCGATCGTAGTGTCCCACAGACTTTCCAAAAAATGAACGGCGTGCAGCTGTCCATCATCAAGTTCCACTCCCATCATCCCGCTGCTGGTGGGAGGAATCATTGATTTTTTATACCTCTGATAAGTTTGTTCCTTTAACAATGCCTTGGTGGTCTGTTCCTTCAAAGTATTCACAACATTGATAGATGACTTAACCAGTGATGAGATCTCGCCAAATCCCAGTTCTCGACGAGACAATGTTGAAGGACAGAAACCTCGACAAGAATTCGTACGCTGTGATTTATTGTCTTCGGTCGGATTCCACTCATCAACTCGTCCGTTAGATTCCACGGACTGCACTATTTCCAAAGCATCATCACTCAATGATGATACCTCCCTTAGTCTATGTAATCTCTGCTGTCCTAACTTCTGGTCCTCGTACCCCGACGTAATGATAGAGTCCCAATAATCCAGAATGCTCACGCTCATTAGTCGTGAGATTTTCTTAACACTATCCACATCCTCAGAGGATGCATCAACGTACAATGGGTCGGTGTCGCTATCGTCGCTATTAACATTGTTTGAGTCTAATGAAGTCAGTTCGAACGATTTCGGAGTCGAACGTGAAGACGGCGTTGACACTGACACGCCACATGAGCCATACATCTTCTTGGTCGGTGTGGCGCCCATCGATACTGCCAATGACTTCTTTTTCGGTTTATGTCTCCTCACTGCAGAGCTCAACGTCCTACCGGCAGCCATCTTCCACTTGCGTTCCTCGTGAAAATCGGTCACCATCCATTTCATTTCATCCAAAACGCAGTCCCAGTGTGTTTTACGACGAAGGGGTAACCGCTGCGGAGGTGGCGGAGGCTGTCGATTTAACTGAAGTTGCTGTGGATGCCTTCCAGCTCCAGATAGGGATGATACTTTGGGGTGTGCGCCAAATTTGCCTCCGTTGTATGGAGGTGACGGCACCACCAGTTTTTGAGTGCTCGTATTATTTGTTGCAGCAGCGCCGTCATTATTTAATTTGTTTGTTGGTGTCGTCGGGGTTGACTTGTCCGAATCCGCAATACGTACCGCACCGCCATCATCGGCATGGGTCGTCGGCGGGATCCGTTGGCCATCATCGACACGTCGCCGCTTCTTAAGCAAAATATCCAACCTCGCCAACAATCCATCCTTCCTTCGCAATAAATTCACAGCGGCCAAACTAGGGACTAATGTATTCCTCGGGGGCAATAGTGTGCTGTTCGTCGGTAATGTTCCCTTTTGCGACGCCGTGGAGGCGAGCGAAGAATTCAGCGGATATTTAGCTTGTGCCGCTCCCCCAGGAAGGGTGGTCATCCCATCGCTGTCACTGTAACAGGCCTTTCGTTTCCTCCCCTTTTTTGGCTTATCATTGCATGTAGCTAACGGGTTCAGCACTTTTGACGATGGAGATTTATTAAATTGTTTCCCTTCCGTGTTGTTAATGGTAGGATTATGAATATTGGGGGACGTTTGATAAGATGTGGCGGAGTTTTGTGCAGTAATTGCGGCAGACAAGCTTGAGGAGGGTGGAAGAATGGCAGGCCCGCCCTCTCCGCCTCCTGGTCCAAGATGTAAGATCGAGCCGTTACCAACAGAACTCGTCGTTGTTGCCCCCCCTCCCCCCACGTGATTCGACGACGACTCCGCATTCGACATGATTTTTCCGACAGATACCCCACGCCGTAAATCGCGAGGATTTTTTTCGACGATTGACGATGTTCTGATACGCTTGAGCGAAGGAGGGGGGAGGTTGGCCATTTCGGTGATTGTTTGAAAGTCGGCGATTTCCGAAGCAGCCGACGGTGTAGCCGATGATGACGCATCTCCTCTCGGAGACGATGGAGGTCGCACAGTTACCCCCTGCTGTTGCTGATTCTGAATTTCGACCGATGGCTCCTGCGATGAATAGTCCAATAGTATGGCGCCAATAAACCCCCGGCGCCCGCCATCCCTCACTTCGCTCAATCCCCTCAAAACTGATTGTGATTCTATCCGGCATGCGCGCACCCATGCCAGTAATTTCTGACGATGGCGTATGATTGTTATAATATTTTGATATCGTTCGCTATCGCTATTCACGGTGTTGTTTCTGTGGCTGACAATGGGTGTTGATGTTGGGCTTTCATCATCGTCGTTATTTGCATTATTCCCCGCCGCCGCAGGCTGCGCGGGAATAATGGCGCCCCCCGAAGAAAGAGACAGACGAGAAAGTGGGGAAGTATTCGTTGTCGAGTATGGATCAATGTTCGAGGGTCTCGTGATTTTAATGTTATCAATCCCCTCCTCTGCCTCTGCGTCTGCGTGTCCTTGGTGGTCGTCGTCGATCGCGATCCCCGATTTTTTTGCATTCATGGCAGGTGGGGGATTCGTCTCCCTGGCGGGCCCACAATTGCTACTGGCAACTTCTAGCAATGGGGAGAGAGGGCGATTGTTGATGGAGGCATTCGAAAGGTTATTCGAATCATCATCAATCATGTCTTCGATCAATGACGAACACCCCTTCGCGCCGTCGTCGATCGCGATTTTTTCTTTTTTATTTCTGTCGTTGCTGTCGCTGGCGGCGGAGATAGTGCGAACCGCTGCCTCCCCCCCATCAACGTTTGCGACTAGTGCATCAATACTTTCCATAGTTACGCCAGCATTTTTTGGGTGTAGGTATCTAGAGAGTGATGAGGGTGTTGCCGGAGGATCGTGGGGATCATGGGGAAGCGATGCAAAAAATAATACTACATACTATGGTACTCTATTGTACGAGTATAACCCCTATTGTGAAGCACCCCCTTTTCTAACATTTTTTTGCCCAAACCCAATCCCGTTCAGCTTTCAGCTCTAACTCTGTGTTAAATGAATCTAATACCCCCGACGAGTGTCCAGTTAAATAAAGCGACTCCTTCCGATTTGATTGATATATAACATGCCTATGCGCGGACAGAGTCTTCCTGCCCAACTTTGAGGTGGCGCGCACCCGTACGTAAAAATATCAAAAAAAAGTTCGGCCACACGAGTGTTAGATCAACAATATCTTCGTTGATCGACATATAAACCCTTGGGCCACATTTACATTTATTCTTCGTTAGCATGTCAGGAAGGGGTCGGCGCGTGGACGTGCGCATCGCGCATGCCGTATCGTTCAAATTGCGGTGCCCGGAGGCGTCGATCCCCGAGGCGATGCGCGCGACAAAATTCTCTGTGAAAGAGAGTTCGGATACGACGAAGCAGATGGCAGTCCGCCGCGCCTATGAGAAGGCCGCTGGTGCCCGAAAGAGTGTCCCCTTGGCTGTGTCGGTTGCTGCATCGAGGACGGGGAGGACTGGTTCGTCTTTGTCGCCGATGACGGAACCGACGACGGCAACGACCGACGCATCCGCTGCACCACGAACTCCTGAGCAAGATGACGCCGCGATACAGTTGAAGCCGAAGCGTAAGCAGATACGCCATACCGCGTCGGGGATGCAGCAACGTCGAGTGAATAAATACGATGTAGACGATCATAGCAAGAAAGCCTTCAAGAGGGCAACGAGTTGGTATCAAAATGAGGTCGGGAAGAAAAGCAAGGGTTTGTCGTCGAGGGTAATTGCAGAAAAAGTGAAAGTTGAATTTGATGGTGTCGGCCCATCTGCCACAACACTCCAACGTTACGTCAACAACGGCATCGCGGGGCAATCGCCACTGAAGCCAGGCGTCAAAAGCAACATCCCCAAGTGGGCTTATAAGTCCCTTACCGTTGCGTTTGAAAGCTATGTGCGCATCAATCAGTTGAATAGGAGGGACGATGTGCTTACGTTGAAGAAACTCGCCGCCAAGATCAACGAAGCAATGAATCACGATTATCGTTCGAAGCTCTTGAATCGCGTGCTATTGGATACAGCAAAGTATCTGGATGCGTCGAAGATGGAGTACTGTGAGGACCGCAGGATTAGGTGGACGACGTATTCAAATATAAATATTTGGTTCGATAATTGGGAGTGGGATTTGGTCGACCTTGGGTTTGCTTTCTATGACGAAGACGGAAAATGCGTCATACCCGACGAGCAGCTATGCAATATCCTCAATTTTGACGAGACCTGCTTGTCAGCTGATGGGAGCGAAGGAAGGAGGGGTGGGCGTCCCGAGATCACCATTCACGATCCGAGATTTCCGATGGCCGGGAAGGTGACGAATAAAGATAGCCTCACAGCTACTTTGATCTGCGGCAGCAATGCGGCGGGCGAGGCTCTCCCGCCCCACTTTCAATTCCAGACAAAGGCCACATCGGATGAGCGCGAGAGACTGCGCACCCAGGTGTTTGCCTTATCCCCTCGGGTGCTCGGGAAGTTTGGAACCGAAAGTGAGCGGGAATGGGACATCACCTTCGGCTTGAATACGAAAGGGGGGATGGACGATCGAGAGTTTGAATTATACATAATGAATTCGATCCTCCCCCTTTATCCAAATACGTTGGACAGACCTGGAAGGAGGCTAATTTTGAAATGCGATAGCGGGCCAGGGCGGCTGCAGATCGAGCTGCTTGCGAAGCTGCGACATCTTGGCGTGTACCTGTACCCATGCGTCCCGAATACGACCGCGGTGACGCAGGAGACTGACCGAACGTATGGTAAGTTCAAGTCCCAATTTCGCAAGAATCTTGAATTGCTTGTCGATGAATTGGTTGAACAGGAGATGAGCATCAAAGTGCCGCAATACAAGCTCTGCCTTTTGGCTTTTGGCGGCGAAGACCCAGACTTTGCGGAGACCAGCAAACTTGTTCTGCCCTCGGCGTTTGAATATGGATTTGGACGTGAGGAATGCCTGAAGTCGTGGAGGAAAATTGGAGCAGCCCCACTGACTCGTCAATGCCTCAGCGATCCAAAAGTTGCAAGAGCAATCGGGGATGGTGATGACGAGTATGCGGCCCTCCTACGTTCGATTCAGGAGGCGAACGAATATGCAGTGTACGCATTGACTGAGGGGGGCTACAAAGGGTCTGCTCTGCAGGGCTTGCTGAAAGCGGTGCCGGAGGCTATGACATTGACAGCAATCACTGTCAGGCATTCGAGTGAGCGTATCATGTTGCTTGCAAAAGCCAACACACATGGTAAGAAGTTTTATGCCACTGGCGGGAGTCATGTTTGCTCTGACGATTTTTTTAAAGCAGAGGCAGTGCGCTGTCGGGAGGATCACGTCAGAGAACAGGAGGCGTTGAAGAAGAAGCGGCAGCAGAATGCACAAACGGAGGTAAAGGCTTTGGCTGTGTTGGATGCGCTGGCAGTCAACTTTGAAAACGATGATTATCGTCAGGTATCAGTGAAGGACCTGACGACTTTGTTGGCATGGTACGAAATTCCCAGAGAAAAAATGAAGAAGGCGGACATGGTTGCACGGTGGAAGGAGATACGCGTCAACCATACACCACCTCCAATTATTGAAAGGTGGAGTGATTTGGACGAAGGGAATCTGGTGCGCCTTAAAACGGCAGCGATTGATATGTCGGAAACTGCCTTGGGTCGTTACGCAGCACTGATGAAGAGGCAGGCGGTGGCATCTGTTTTGGATTTTACGGATGAAGAATGGGATAGCTTGCAGAAGTTAAAAAATGAAGAAGGCGG
>JALLOS010000890.1:0-10580 GCA_036939435.1 Stephanodiscus minutulus
GCTCATCTTCTTGGACGCCTCATTGCCGTGCCTCAGAAAAAGGGGAAGAAGGAACGCATCAAGGAGGGTAGTCCAGAGCTGTCTAAAGAAGAAACGGTCGCGACAGATTTACCAGCCAATGCAAAATTAGACGATGTTGATGATGATGCCGGCAAGAACGATGCAAGGAATTGCGATGGAGATCCCAAAATCGAAGTTGATACCAGTGACAAGAAGAAACGATGGAAGAAGAAGATGCGATCTCGCCAGAAGAACATGTGATAGGATCATCGTGCTATGGCTGATAGACCACCCCATGTAGTTTTGAGTGGTAGACCGTTGACGGAGGCCACGAGACAAAAGCTGGGTTTGCAAACGACGACGACGACTAATGCTGATAGCAGCATTGATCCATCATCTTTAATTGATGTTGCGTTTGATAGCGGGAAATGGGAGCTCGATGGCGGCGAGACAGCTCATACAGGCAAATGGTGGCAAGCGAGGCAGTGCAAATTCATCCAAAGAATATACGCCAAAAACGAGCGCGAGCAGAACTACTCTGACAAAAGTGGGCGATTGCATTGTTGATGTCGAAGAAATTTCGGAACGATGTCGCTAATGTGGAGTTCCACTCGCCGCCGCCGCCATGAAATTGAGGAGTGGTGTCTTTTCTCTGTTTTTAAAATGTCTTTTTCCACAATTTTGAAACGCCTCACCTACAATACTTTGCATTGCACGAACCTTGTGCGGTTGCGTTCGTGCAATGAGCAAGAGGGAGTGGTCCGCGAGCGACCAAACGCAGAGGCACGGCGATGAGGCGTCCAAGAAGATGAGTGGGCANGGGCATCTGATTGCGGATATGAGAGATCATCGCGAGGTGATTTGCACCGTCTGGTTCAGCAAATGCGAGCCCCAGGATGAGGACGACGAACCATGCCGGTAGTGATGATCTGCTCTTGTTCCGACGGGACTCTCTGCTTCATCGGAGATCACGGTGTGTGCCACCTCATTGACGATTGTGGCATTGATGGGGACTCGATCAATGAAGAATAACACAAAGTTGACGTAAGTGGCGCAAACATGATGCATGTACGTTCATGCATGCATCACTCACTTCTTTTCCTTGCAATGATCAAACCAAAGGAGCCGGTGAAACGATGTATCGATACGATCAAAACGTCTTTATCCTCGTGGTCGCAAGAGTCTCGTGACTTCTTGGCTAAGTTTGTAAGAAACATCGAAGAAGGGGATATCATCTATTGGACTCAGGGACTGTGCCCTAACCATGAAAAGTCTCTTGCTCTTGGCGGGAGGGGTCTCGAGGGATTAGATCGGGCAAATTGCCCGAGCGCAAACTTCAATGATAGCGTTCTCAAGCCAGTTGCAGCAAGACTACGTGCCAAGATGGTATATTGTAATATCCGGGATGTATGCATTCGGGATGGTGTAATTGCTTGCCCGCCACGACTGAAGAGGCAAAAAGGTTGGCTGAAGTTATTGGTGTCATCGCCAAACTTGCTCACCAAAAAGAAGCCAAATTCATCTTTCATAACTGCGGTGGGAAATCTATCACGAAGACGCTGATTCCGAAGATCAAGAAAGTGGAATTGTCGGCACCCACAATCGCCTTCGTAAATGAGGATTCGTATCACCTCTCATTTTACGATTACCTCTGCAATGTTTGCTTTTATAATCGGGGACTACAGGAGTATCGGATCTACCTCGACCTGCAGAATATTTACGAGGATCTGAGGAAAGCAGCGATTGATGGAAAACAGCGATTGATGATCCGATGCCGTTTACATTTGATGAGTTGTTGAATTGGGCTCGGCCATTGGAAATGGTCGTCGACCATCGCAATAAGACTCCTGAAAAGATGGAGGTTCTCCAAAACGAGTGGACGGCCTATTGTCTTGTCAAAATTACACCTTTTCATCAAGCCCTCGACATCCATCGGTTGAAAAGGAAACTGGAAAAGCTCACCGAGTCATCTGATGATACCGCTGAGCAGGAAAAAGATTTGGAGGTGGAAATTACCAGGCTTGAATCTGAAACCCTCGAGGAGCGCAATCAGCGAAAGGAGGAGGATGACAGGAAGAAGGAGGAAGCGCGGAAGCGAAAGGAGGAGGAGGATGACAGGAAGAAGGAGGAAGCGCGGAAGCAAAAGGAGGAAGATGACAGGAAGAAGGAGGAGCAGGTGGAGCACGCTCGGCAGCGAATAAAGGAGCAGGAGGAGCACGCTCAGCAACAAAAGGAGGAGCAGGAGGAGCAGGCACCAAAGGCGCGAGGCAAGAACAAGACATTTGACGATCGAATGGAGGACCTGAAGCGGTTCAAGGAGACGCATGGCCACGCCAACGTGTCTATTCCCGATGACAAATCCCTCGCCCAATTCTGCAACAAAGCGAGGTACGCGCATAATAATCCCGGCAAGGGCAAGGGCAAGGGCAAAGGGGTAAAACTGACCGACGAGCGCACAGCGGCCTTCGATGCTCTCGGCTTTAATTGGGTGTCGCACGTCACGAGGTCGTTCGACGAGAGGATCAAAGACCTCGTGGAGTACAAGCAGACGCACGGTCACCTCAGCGTGAAGAAACACGAAGACAACAGCCTCTATCAATTCTGTGCAGACGTCAGGTACTCACTAAAAAAGGCTGAGAAGGATGGCACGAGGAAGCTGACGAAAGAGCGCATGGCGAGGCTTGATGCTCTCGGCTTCGAGTGGTGAAATGCATAGTAACATGATGTTATACATATTGCATATTGCAAATTGCATGTGAGAATATGCGACTTAGCAAAAAGATTGTTGTTAATCTAGCTGTTGCATCGTTTGGTGGTCAATAAATAAGTGACTTTTAAGAGTGAAAAATGAAGGGGAAAAAGTTTTTTTTTCTTTCGCTCTGTTGTCATTGATCTTCGTGATGAGAAGATCCTTTGAGGAGGGAGACATGAAATATGAAACGCGAGTCCAAACTCCAAGAGAAGAAGATATACCCATTTGTCACTGGTGATAGCTCTCAGCTGGCAGCCAAAGAAGATGCTACAAATGTCACCTTGGCGGTGACCAACTCCGCAAAATCCGCTAGTAGGAATGAGAAAGAGATCTCAACAATAATTGAGAATGAGAAGCGTCGACTAGAGAAAATTGCCCAACTTCAGCAGAAGGAGTTCACGCGTATGTTAGCCTTCGAGGCAAAAACGAAAGAAATCATGGTATGTAAGCAGCCTGTATAATGGTAAAGGGGGGTTACTTTTATTAATGACAACTAACACCTGTCACCCAACATGTCGATTCTATTAGGAAGCGAACCGTGCCAAAGCAGAGGAACATGCCAGAAAGGAAGAGCAAATGAAAAAGGAGAAACGAAAACGTGACTTGCGAGCCGCCGAAGAGGCATGTCTGCGTGAGCTTTGGAAGAAGGCAAAAGAGGATGCAGAGGCATCAATACAACGACAAAAGGCGGAGGAACTGTTCAAACGTGAGCAAATGATGCGAGAGAAGAAAGCCCGCGACGAGAGTGAAATTAAGAATCAAGCATTGCGAGAGAAACAATTGCGCCTGAAGAAGCTAGAGGAACATCGACTGATGACAAAGAAGAAACTGGAAGAACAGAAAATGGCGAACGAAAAGAGAGCAACAGAGAGGGAGGCTAAAGGTACGTGTGGTGCGAAATAGAGTTCATATCGACAGTCTTCTCTCACTGTTTCTCACCCACCTTATTATAGAACGAGAACGTGAGGCGAAAATCGAGCTCAAAAGACTCGTTGATTTACAAGCAGCTGAGGCAAAAAGGGAGGAGGTTGAAGATATGAAACAGGCCAACTTAGAGGCTGCTAGACTGATGCAGGAAATGAAGCGAAATGCATTATTGCAAAAGCATGCCCAGCACGAGAGTCTCATCGGTGAATTAGCGATCGAGAAGGAGGCTGAGTCTGCCGTTCGACAGGAGCGCAACGCAGTTATCGATCTAAAGCGGAAACGACAGATACAACGGGCAAAGGAGAAAGAAGAGGTAATCAAAACAAGGGTGCAGTCGAAGATTGAGCAACAAGAATCTCGTCTCCGAGACCTAGCAGAAAGACGGCTCAAAGAACAAGTGGCGATCAAAGCAGAAAATGAGCGTCAGTTGCAGTTGAAAAATCAGAACCTTGAGCGGATCAAGAAAGCCAAAGAAGATCAACTGGCGGAAACAAAACACAAAGCCGAAGAACACGATAGAAAATGTGAGGACCTCAAGAAGTCGAAGGAACATTTGATGAAGTTGAGGCACAAAACAACTGCCGAGGCGAAGGTAAAGAAGGATAGACTACGTTCCATTTTAGATTCGTCGAGGACTGGCCGAGTGAGTATAGCGGGGATCATAAAGTTACTCGATTCTGGTTTGATGGAGCCGAAGAAAAGCAGGACAGGAAAAAAAATACAAATGAGTGCAGACAACAATGATAGCAAGGGCTCTCCTCCATCCGTTGCTGTCCACGTCGCTACTACTCCACACAAGTCACGATATGTCGCCTCAGAAGCCCAGATGAAATTGAGGAAGAAAACGGCTTTTGAAAGAAAGAAGGATAACAGCAGGTTGCTCAAACTAGCGAAACCGAAGTGTACAGTACAAAAAAAGCTGAAGAGAGCAGATGACAATAATTGTCCAGGTTCTCCTCAGTCTCCTGATGAGCGAGGGGTTGCTCCTCCGCACAAGTCACCCTTAGTCGCCTCAGATGACCTGGGCATACTTTTATACCGTAGTAGAAGCCAGATGGTTGAAGAAAAATCTGTCGACGACAACTCGGTGGAAGACAAATCTGTCGACAACAAAGCGGTGGGAGACAAATCTGTCTCAGAGATCCTGGATGTCGGCGACATCGCCGGCACCGCACGGGGGGGGACGACCGAGCTTGAGGAAACTGTCTCAAATAAGTAATAATCAAACCCGGTTGATGAATTGTGTAGGAATCGCCAAAGAAATTGCACTTGGCCTCACATCCATTCTATTCTCTTGCCGCTAGAAAGATCAGCGACACCGGTGACAGACTCGTCACCGGTTCTATTTGGGAAGTTGCTAAGTTGCAAGATGCTGAATGGTAGATATCATCATCCACATAACCTGACCACTCAAATCGTAGACACTCCGTAAAAATCCAATGGAATCGAGAAAATCAATCCGCTGGACTTTTCCCTTTTCAAACCACTTGGATAAGTGAAAATGTTGTCTCGTGGTGACCCAACTCCGAAGGTCCGTGTTGCTTGGTACACGCAGTCGCCGTTCGTCGGGATGTGTTGCCTCAGCGCCTCGAAAATGTAGAGGACGGGCGATGATCAGTTACGAGTCAAATTGTGACGGTCAGCTCTCCTTTCCGGTTTAGGTGCATCGTCATCCTCTTCGTCATATGCTTCATCATAATGTTTTTCCGCTCAACTTTATCGCCGCTGAAGTTGGGAGATCTACTTTCTTCCAGCACCAGCAGATAGCCGTCGTATTTAGGGTTATCATGATTGCTAGTAAGACATTAATTTGACTTCAGTACGCGGAATTGGCCAGATGTCTTTTTCGTCAGCCTTCTGGTACTTCACTGTTATCTTCCGACCTAATACGACCATACCATCAAGAGCCAACGCAGAACTTGCATCCTCGGCAGTTTTGACTTCTATGAATGCCGATCCGTAGAACTTTCCAGTGTTTCGATCAGTCAGCCACTGGATGTACGTCACCCTCGCCGGTGCCAAAACCTCAAGCAGCTTTCTCTCGTCCATTTGCTTGGCACACATGTTCTTAAGGAACAGACGAGTGATGCGCTCTGGATTCGGCTTGGGCTTTTGCGCATTCGCGTCGTACTCGTCATCCAACTTTCGTTGTAGCTTTCCTTCGTAATTCTTCATTTCACGTTCCTCTCTATCACGAAACTCGAACTTGCTCCTGACTCCATCCGCAACGCACAGGTCGCACCGAACCTGTTTGCCGAGCCTTTTCGTCCCTGCCTTGTCGGCCTCGAAGCATTCGCGACAGATGAGGCTGGGAACACCGCAGGTGGGGCATCGACGCTTTCCCCTGTACATGTCCTGTTCACCAAAAAAACGTTAGCGATTCCGAGAATGCAAGCAATGTTACTGTTACACAATCTACGGCAGACAGCTCACCCACGGCTTGGAGCATGCTTCGCATTTGCCCATTATTTCATCGGTCGCATTAGCGGGGATGCCGTCGTCCGATTTCTTTTCATCGGCCGCGATTGACGACGCATCGAGCGGACCCTCGTCGCCCAGTGCTCGTTTATTCCTCTTGATTGCCTCGACGGCAGGGGGGGCGTGAGCGAAGCGCTTATCAAAGGTGTAGTTCTTGCCCCTCCACAGGCCGCCCGCCGGGAATTGTTTGAAATACTTGTCGATTCCGCCCTGTAGCTGATATACCCCCTTGATTCCCAGGTCCTTGGTATCCTCGTCCTCGTCGATTTTTTGTTTCAGCAGCGCCGAGGCCCTCTCGCATCTGGACGGCGAGCAACATTTCACCGAAGTGAGATATTTTAGATCGGAGGCAAAACCAAACAAGGGATTTATCACCATGCATAAAAATATCAGGACCGCTCACCGTACCCCGCCGGTGCAATACATCAACACCTGCTTCCCCCGCAGCATCTCCTTCGTCTCCTTCTTATCCAGCCAAAGGGGGAATTCCGTGCTCTTCCTCATCATCGGATCGATCATAGTCGCCCCCCCCACGGGGGGATCGAACCTCCCTATATTCGCCTCGTAGTGATTGCGAACGTCGATGATCACCGTGTCCGACTCGCACATCTTGACGTGGTACTCCTCCGGCTCGAGGTGCGTACCACCGTACGCGGAGAGGTCGGGAGCGCGCGATCCCGCCAATCCGTAATGGACCAATTCCACCACCTCGAACGCGTGCAATTTCGGGAATCGCTGCCTCGGCGGGAGGTCGTCCGTCAGCTTGAACTCCGTGTCGGCGAACTCGGTCCTCCTCGCCGTCCCCGATGCCGCATCGACTGTTTTCGACCTTCCGCCGTCGAAAGATCGCATCGCTCCGCACCATCCCCGCACGTCACCGGGCGAACCGGTGAGGGTGCAGTTCATCCCCTCGCGGGCGATGCGCATGCGTCCGGTTATGCACCGACCGGTAGCCTCGTTGGTCGCGTATTCGTACGCGTTGCGGAATTGAGAATCGTCCCAGGGAGGTTCGACGTATTGGTAGAAGAGCAATAGAGTCACGCCGCCGCCGTTCGCGATCGTCGTCGATGACGTCGTCGTCGCCTCGACCCCCTCAGCCGCGGCGCCCTCTTCGGCGCGATCGCCCTCCCCCCCGTGGCCCGATGGCGACGACGATGGTGTCCCCCCGCGCTTTCCGCCCAAGCCGTCGTCGCGGACGGTCGCATCCCCCAACGTCGATGAATCCTTCGATTTCGAATATTGCCGCTTGTGATCGTCGGGGTAATGCTCTATCGCCGACGAGGCGACTGTCCTCTCGTCCATCTCCTCCCGGCGTCGTATCCTCCTCTCGTCCTTCTTGGATCGCTTTTTTTCCTTCCTCTCCTCTTTCATCGAAGACCTCTTTTTATCGCCGCTGGAGGAGTGATCATCGTCGTCCGGATGGGAGGTGGAGCCATCGTCCTTTCCCTCCCCGTCGTTGCCGTCGTCGTCGTCGTCGTCGCGCTTCCGTTTCTTGTCCTTCTTCTTCCCCTTCGTCTTCTTCTTCATCTTCTTCTTCTCCTCCTTCTCGCCCTCCTCTTCCTCGCTCATCGTTCGTTCCTCGACTTCATCCTCCGCGGCACCTTCCCCAACCACCGCCGAATGGGCGCAGTCTCCCTCGCCGTGGCGATTTCTTTTCGTCTTGCGCTTCTTCGTCTTCTTCTTCTTCGTATTCTTCTTCTCCGCATCGTCTTCTTCCGTGAAGGAGACGCGGGCGCTGTCCCCGTCCTCCTCTTCGACGTCGGAGGAGGGGCGATCGCGATGTTGTTTGCTCTTCCTTTTGGGCTTCTTCTTGCTCACATCCGCATCATCTTCCGCGCGGTCTTCCATGGTTCGGTTTTTACCCAAGTAGGTTGGTACCTTCTAGAGTAATGAGTGTAATGACGTAGGACAGAACAGTGATTGATGGTGGTGAGGAACGCCACGGGAAGAGCTAATATGAGAGTAGGTGTGAAAGTCGTAGCGTAAGAGGAAGTATTTTGATCTAAATAAATATCTTTGGGCGCCACTAACTTGTCCTTTGGGCGCCACCAACTTGTGCCTACGCTACGCTCCGGCAAAGTGTGGCAAATTTGACGTTTCGCAATGTTTCTTTCAATT
The DNA here is from genome assembly GCA_036939435.1 of Stephanodiscus minutulus. Taxonomy (NCBI): domain Eukaryota; phylum Bacillariophyta; class Thalassiosirophyceae; order Thalassiosirales; family Thalassiosiraceae; genus Stephanodiscus; species Stephanodiscus minutulus. The sequence goes on from JALLOS010000890.1 coordinate 8,276, forward strand.
TCGCTACCGCTATCTCGAAATTTGACACCTTCTCTATCGTACCATATCGTACGTAAACGAATCGCGAAGGTGACAGACTTTCTCTCTTTTTGCCCTTTCGGAATTAGTATTTTCCCTTTTCTCACTATCGGAATTAGTGTATGTTGTACCAAACAAGTACCCTATTTTGTGGTTTTATGTAGAGAGTAATTGACTACACAATTGTTGAATCAATGGATTCGCATAAGATGTCTCGAACAATCATTTTGGTGGCAAATAATGACCATCCTAGAGATGAAAAGAATAACTTACAAAACGACTAGTTTTGAGACATCCGACCGAATTCTGTCACGGTTTGGTTATGTTCGATTGCGAGACCCGCCCTAATTACTGATTCCGTTACTTTGTTGATCCCGAACAAAATAGTCAATCGTGCGAAGTGTAAAAGTGCAAACACTCGCTGCGGAAACATATAATAAATGACTGATGATCTAAAACGTCACATTGACTATTTTAGCAAGGGACCAAAATCGAACCGGACAGACCGCACCCAAAAAAGGAGGTCGTTCCGAGTAAACTCGATTTTAAGTTTTTGTCACAATGTAAGCATGAAACGCAAATAAGAATAAAAAGGCAGATTATTTAATAGTGTGCCGTTTTATGCTTATCAGACTGTTGCGTGTCGTTGTTGTCATCGGGGGCGGGACGGCGTTGTGACAAGAATACCAGGAGGTGCTTCTGCGCGCACAACAGGTTAGTTGTAACGGTACTCTGAGTACTTTACATACCTCCAAGTACCGAAGATGAGTTTTTGCATCGACAAGATCGACCAACCAAATTTCCCACCACAGCGTTTTCCGACAAAGCCATTCTACAGCAAGAATGTCAAGACAAAGATTAACAAAATGATGGGTTGGATTGAAAATGGACCTTACAACGTTTTGAGCTGATTTTTCGTCCATCAACACCCTCCCGCCAAAAAGTCAATGTACCCTTTTAGATTTATCAGTCTTATTTTTTGTCAATTTATCCTCTCCCCCCAAATAGATGGAGATGAGCCCCGGCGACTGGTGAGAAATGCATCACCAAACCACACAAATGTTAAGGCATGCGCGAAGTCCTCATGGTGTGATGACTTTGCACTTTGCACATGCCTTAACATTTTGTGGAATGGTCAAAGTATTTGATATACTCCTCCACTGCTTCATCATTCTGGTTTAGCCTTGATTCAAGCTACGACCATGAATTTCACCTATCCAAACGATTCGGTATGTCCCCGGAATAGGAGCACCTTCTTGTGGCAGCCCACCTTGCTCACTTTCATACAAAATGAGGCTTCTCTATCAAGAAATTGAAGCAGAATCTCTTCACGGGCACGTTTGAAGTTGATGTAAAAATGGTAGACTTAATGCTTGCACCAATGGGGTATCTCCAAAGCATAGGTTGAAGAGTCACTTCATTTGGATTGGCATTCTGCATCACAATTCTCTCGGAAAAATTGAGATGCAGAAATATAGTCACGGTCGACTGATCGTCAATCCTAAACAATTGAATTGGCTCAGAATCAAACGACAATGATGATTCAGTCAATTTACAGAGCAGTATAAGTGGAATTATAAACTTGAGAACGCTCGTCGTCTGGTTGCATCGCCCTCTTGTCCTCCGCGCTGCTCTCTCGTCCTCTCGTCACGCCGCCATCTTGTCTTCTCACCTCGCCTCTCATCATCCTCTCATTGCTGCCATTTTTCCGAAACTACACACCAACCGATATTAGCTGTTGCAGATCCACTTGGTAGCTCCACCAAGCTGCCAACACCTGGAATTATTTTGGAGAGGAGAAATTCCTGAGCTCGGTCAACTTGGCTTAATACTTTCTCTGCAGACTCTGCACTGTATTATCCTTCTTCGCACCCTTGTATATTTTGCGCATCGAATCACCTACAGATTCATCCTCAAACTAGTTTTAATCAATCTCATTGAGAACACCCATACATGGAAAAATACACCTTCTGCTTCTTCTCCTTTTTCATGGGATCCATATTGCGCACTGCAGTACCTGCTTTGGCAAAGTGCAGAGTCTAATAACTTGTGATTGGACTCATTGTCATTGATTTTGTGTCCTTCCATATTCCATAATGCGCCAGACAAGCAAAAAACAAATACTCACTCACTTTGTTGTTTATCGGTGACAAAGCATCACATTATCTACCATTTTAGAATCGTCGCAGTTGTCCGAGCCGTCCTCCAATTCATTCACGTTGTAGACTCCCCGGTATGGTGCAAGCCTGGGTGGCTCACTTTGTGACACCTCTAAAACGTAGGTAGG
>JALLOS010000901.1:0-14511 GCA_036939435.1 Stephanodiscus minutulus
GAATATTCCTACGTGGATATCTCTTTGTTTGACTACAGTATTTAGTCAGCAAGGAGGAATTTATGTTTTTAAATTCCCCAAGAGGTTTTTGGAGTTCTCTTGGACAAAGACCTCAATTTATGGACTCTTTTGACTCTTTATTGACCTTTATTTTAGCTTTAAGCTTCTTAAGCCACATCTACCAACCTTTCTTTGAATCCTTCGCAATGCTTGTATACGAAGCTCAGCCAGCAAAATGTTAAGATATTAGGCCTTACTTTTTAAATGTGATTTTTTTTCATTTTTGGATTCCGTCTGGGACTCGGAAAATGTTATGAGAAAATCGCTCGGAGGGAAGTAAGTATGGCAACCAAATGTAGGATCAGGGTCGCATTTAATAGTTTAACTATTACTTTTATTTTTATGCGTAGGAACTGTCTGTGCCATAAGGCAACATCTAAAAAATTAAGATTGGCTTCAGCTATTACACGAAAAATTAAAAGGGCTCTCGCGCTAGCTAATTTTTAAGTACTTAATCCCATTTTTAAAAGAGAACGGATATTTTAAAAATCTGAAATAACAGTTAAACTATTATTTTTGGCGAGCCGCGACTTAGTGATAGTTGTTATGCACCTATTTGTATTGTTAGGGCGCCCGCCGTCGACGATGGATGCCGTTTCGGCATCCATTTTCGACGGCGGGCGAGCGATTCGTCGAAAACACGATAAGTAGTACAATTAAATTAATTACACGGTTATTTTAACGATTTATATTAAACCCAGCGTATGCGCCCTCGGCCAACCCCTTCGGAAGAGGTTACCCGCGTTGGATCGGGAAGNTATATTAAACCCAGCGTATGCGCCCTCGGCCAACCCCTTCGGAAGAGGTTACCCGCGTCGGATCGGGCGTATACATAGTTAACACGCCGTAGGAAGGGCAAACGGCACCACCATGTTGATGATGTTTGTGGGGGGGTTGTGTCGGTGATCGACGGAATTCCTGTACTATTCCTACAGTAGAAAACCTACGGGGCGGGAGTTTTTCGTTCCCGCCCAAACCCTTATAGTCGTATTCCTGTTTAAAGCTCATGTTGATTAGATTACAAACATGCAAAGACCTGAAGTCAAAGATCCTTATTTGATTTGATTACTGCAAATTGAATATATGGTATCATTATTGATGTCACTTTTTGCTAGCTTCGGCTAACAAATCCGGTAGATAGTACTTACCTTAGTCGTAAGTTAGAGTGGCTCTGACTAACTTTATGCCCAAAGTTAAGATGTCATCTCAAAAGACAGAAAAATGATGGTTAGATTGGTGCAATGGAATAGCAATCAACTTCAATACTGATTGAGAACTCAAAGGTGCGCGTTATGTAATTTTTGGCAAGCTGATTTCACTGACAAATTAACTAGAGCGTACGTAGGTTCAACTTTGTTGTGAGTTACGCCAGGCAGGAAAGGATTAACAGCTTAACAGCTATTGGCACTCATGAGCGCCAACTTTTCGACAAGCTTCTTTGGTGAATGGTAACTTCAATGATTTTCATCCATTGTTAACGTTTTATAGCTAGAAAGTTAGCTTTGCTCTTCAACTTTAATCGTGGCATTCAACCTTTCTACACAGCTTGTCGCTTCGATAAGCTGAGTAGAGGGTCCGTTTTGTGCCTTTTGAACGCTAGCTTCGAAAAGCAATTTCACAACGCCACAACTCAATTTTTTCACCAAAAATCGATGACCATGGTGTCCACCGGGGAGATAGGGGGCAAACAGTCCAGTGGCATCTAAGGTAGCCCTGGACATGCTTCGTCGGGCAATGCCCTCGGCATCGTACTGCCTTATCCGCATGGCCATCGAAATGGCCCACAACGGAGTCACATTTGTTCGTTGCTGCCGCCTTTTTTGTTTGACTAATCATAGTGAAATAACATAATTATAGTCATTATAAACTAACCACAAGCTTCTACACTATTGTTCATTATTATGTTGTTAGTTAGCTCGTATATTATGGTGGCCCACCGACAGCAACTGATTCCATTTTGCCTACCATTGTCGACAGCGGGCGAGCAATTATTGTCATCAACAGAGAGACCGTAGAAATAAATTAATTACTTGTTAAACTTATAATACCCTTCAAAGTTGACCTTAGCCAACTCCTTCCACAGAGGTGCCCGGGGGTGGGGTCAGCTTAACCAACAAAACCATGCCGCTGGAGGGGAAAACGGCTCCATCATGGTGGGGATGTTTGTGTGCTTGTGTCCAACTAGCAAAAAGCCTTCCGAGTGGGAGTTTTTTGTTCCCGTCAGAACGGACTTAGGTGTTAAGCTGTTAAGCTGTTAATAGTAAAATCAAAACCGAGAACGTTAGTCTGATCAACCACAGCTTGACAGCACAATCATGTACCCACTGTGTATTGCTTTTACCCATATTTTCCAATGCAATTTCAAATGCGCCTAGAAGGAAAATGCATTTGCTCCTAATCTGAAATACCTAAGCATAAATATTCCCGATTCATTTGGGGACCCACATTGAGCGGCACGGCCAGAGAAAGCACACGATTGAAAGCTGCACGGGAGTACGAGAGAAGCCGATGGCATTAATAACGTTGGGATAGCGCAAACTTATTAACCTGAACCAGGTCTTCTTGGTATTTGGCAACCACATCGTCAGTCAAATTGCCGTAGCACTGATGAATAATAGTAGTAGAATTTTTCTTCGCTATTATAATTCCTCGCCAACCTAAACGCATTAATCCAATCTATGCATGTGGGGTGCATTTAAAATAGTGGGAAACGTATGTTGTGGATGAGATGTTCAGGTCAAGACTACCTATTTTACAGAACTATCTCATTTTTTTTGGTGGGGGGGGGGATTGTGGGTTATGTCGGTAATTTCCGACACAAAAATGCTGTTTCAGTGTCAAGATTCATTTTTTGTTGCCAGCAAGGGGTGTCTCTATCAAAAACTGGTGACACTATTGGGTGTTGGTGACATGTCCGCGACCTTCCTAGCCCCAGCCAGCCATGGCTAAGGGAAGAAATAGCAGAGAGAAGCCCACAACATGACCCCATCAGCGGAAACGGCGCCAGCGGCCAGTCGTGACTGGCATTGCAGTAGAAGTAGAAGCAGAGGCAGTCAACGACAGCAAAAACTGGAAGCAGTGTTAGGAGAGGAGAAGGACCAGCAAAGGGGGGACAATGGGCGGCGGCGGCTACCTTGGCCATGCGGTAAAAAGGTCACACGGGAAAATAGGGATTAGGGGGGGGATACGCTACTCATTTTTTATCACGTCATCTTATACCAACAACAACTTGTCTTCTACTGAAATGTGCCACGTTGAAACCCACCAATGATATCGGTATGGTAACTCAACGCTCCCGACCATGCCGCCGCCCCCCACCAACGCCAGAGGAGAGGCTAGTACCCGAGGGCACAATAATAAAATGTTTTGTTGGCCTCTTTTTTTTTTTGGCGCGATATTCGCGACCCACGGTGTCCGTCCATAATGTCTGTGGTGTATGGTGAAAGTGGTTGGTGGTCGTGTGTCGTGTAAGATCTCTTCCCGGATCAATGGTGGGAACTTTACGAATTCATTTGAAACTTTGTCACCACAGAGGAACAAGTATCTAATATTATGGATCGATTCCGATTTCTCGTTCTGAAACGAAACCGACCCATTTTTACGGGTCTGGAACAATACACATGCCTAGTAAGTTGTAGACACACGAAAACATGACACATTTCCAATGACGGCTGAACATGAATGATGGCCATTCTAAAAAATCCCATATTGTAGTATGCCCCCGCCCGCCCTCCTGCCCGATGATTGAGAGAGAAAGAAGAGAGGGCAACCGAACTAGATAACACGCCGGAATCGAACGACAGCTTCAATAATATAATCGAACCAAGCAGCGCCGGGTGCAGTCGGGCGAGGCGAGCAGCAAAGCCTGCGGGTCGAAGAAGGCAAGGGACACTACTGCGTTGTCCATTGTTGCCCCGTGCCAGAGCAGAGCAGAGCAGAGCAGAGGAAAGATATATTGAGAAAATAAAGGCGGCCCCCCTCCTCGCCTCCTCCTCGTGTGTTTCCCAATCGCAACAAACCTACCTAATGAGTAAGCAACCAACGACAATGACGACGCCGCCAGGATCAGTGCGCCGTCGAGGCGCCTCCAAATCCAAATCCAAATCCACATCCACATCCACATCCACGATCGCCACCACCCCCCGCCGCGGCAGCGCCCTCCTCTGTGCCGTCCTCCTGGCCCTCTCCCTCCTCGCCGCCTTGTCCCTTGTCGCGCATGCCGCCGAGGAGGACGAGACGCTCGCCATCTCCACCTTCCGGCTCGACCTGACCATGGAGAGGACCGACCTGCCCGACAATGGCGACAGCGAGTCGTCGTCGTCGTCGTCGTCGTCGTCCTGGGAGTCCGTCGACTCGACCATCCAGTCGGCCGCCGAGAAGCACCTTGCTTCCGTGTACGCCCTCGAGCTCGATTCGACGCCTACCCAGGTCCTCCTGACCGTCGTCTCCGCCAGCCCCGACGACGACAACGAGGGCTACGCGCAGGGCGACTCCGGCATAATCGTGCGGCGGTCCTTCCTGGGGGGGGTCGTGGGACTCCCCCCCGACGGCCCCCCGCCCCCCACGCGGAGCGAGCTCGACGGCGTCACGCTCAAGGCGTTCGAGATACCCGGCTACGGCGAGTACTTCCTCAAGGCGCTGAGGGACTCGGGCGACCCGGGACTCGACGGACTCCTCCTCATCGGGGCGGGGGCCGTCGATGGCGGGGGGGGCTACGTGGAGGACGACGGGCCGCAGTCCGCCTTCCCGGACTCGGCGGCGGCGTCGTCGTCGTCGTCCCCCGCGGCGGGGAGCGGACAGGTCGTCATCATGGGGCAGGCGATGAACGTGTGGGCCATCGCCGCGGTCGCGGCCCTGGGGGCCATGTTCCTCGTCATCGTGCTGTGCACGAGCATACTGTACTGCGACTGGAGGGGGAGGAGGAGGAGGAGGGAGAGGAAGAGGGCCGAGAGGAACGCGAGCGCGGGGAACGCGAGGGGGGCGCCGCGCCCGTCCCACGACCGACGCCTCGCGGACGTCGAGATGGCCGACATGGAAGACGACGGGGGGAAGAGGGGCGCGAAGCACGACCTGCACGTCTTGATCCCCGCGATGAGCGACGAGACGGAGGGCATCGAAATATCCCCCGCCACCACCAACTCCTCCTCCAGGGGCAGGCCCTCCTTCGCGAACCGCGCGACCAGCAGCGGCGGCGTCATGGGAGGGGGGGGCGGCAGCGGCAACGGCGGCGGCGGCGGCAGCAACCGACCGCCGGACAGGGTGGTGGTCACCAAGAAGTACCGCGGCTCCAACGAGTCGTCGTTCAGGAGGCAGCAGCAGAAGCTGCAGTCCCAGTCCCAGTCCCAGTCCCCGCCCGGCGACGTCGACGTCACCGACGACAACATCGGAGACGTCGTCGTCGTCGCGGCCGCCGCCGCCGGACCGACCTCGCCCGCCGACGACTACGCCATCGAGGAGGCCAGCAGGGGGGGGGAGGACGCCTACTCGGTCGGGGAGGACACGGCCGCGATGCTCTACCCGAACATCAACCGCAACCGCGGCTCGTCGCGGGACTACGGCGCCGGGGGCTACGCGTCCGACGACTTCGACGGGTACAGCATCGACGGGATGAGCGCCATCGGCGTGGGAGGGGGGGCTGACGGGGGATACTCCCAGTTCGGCGGGAGCGGCGGAGGGAGCGGGGGAGGGGGAGGGGGGGGCGGCGTCCATCGCCCCGCCGCGAGGAAGGCCGGCGGCGGCGGCGGGGGGGTTGGCGGCGGGAGGGACATTTACTACTCCGGAAGCGACGTCCCTCGGGACTTCGACAGCGTCTGGGGGGACGACACCGACGACGACGAGAGCCGCGCGAGCCGCCTCGTGTCGGCCAGCCGCGCCGGCGACGCCCGGGGCGACAACCGCCTCAGCCTCCTCGCCGAGGCGCACGAGGTCGAGGAGGGGGGGTCCCGGGCGTCCGCCGCGGGGGGGTCCGTGTACTCCGACATCGGCGACGACTCGGCGAGCGAGGTCTACGGCTCGGACGGCGACGGGGCGGGCGCGTTCACGCTGGAGCTGCTCGGGAAGGGCGTCTCCCGCGGCGGCGCGGGCGGGGGGGGGGGGGGGGGGGGGGGGGGGGGGGGGGGGGGGGGTGGAGGACGCCTGCTGCAGAGGACGGCGTCGACGGGGGAGGCGTCGTCGTCGGGGGGGGCGGACGACGACGACTCGATACTCGGCGGGATGTACCGAGACGACGAGACGGAGAGCGCGCGAACGGCGTCGACGGCCCGGTCGACGAGGCTCCCCGACGCGGGCGTCGGCGGCTTCCCGGGGATGGTGGGCGACGACGACCTGTCGGCAATCGTCGCCCTCGAGGACGCGCCGGTTGGCGGGGAAGGGGACGCCGTCCCGGGCGGGGGGGACGGCGACGGGAGCGTCGGCTCCGACCCGTCCTGGGCGGCCCCCATCCAGTCGGCGCTGCAGAGGTCGGTGAGGCACCTCTTCCGCACGTCGTCGACGTCGCCGCCGGTTCCCCAGATGGACACCCCCCGGGGCGACGAGAGGGAGGCCGGCGGCGGCGGCGGCGCCGCGACCCCCCCGACGGACCCCGCGGACGCCGCGCCGCCGGGGGGGAAGGCGGGGTCGTCCCCCCCCCCCGGGAAGGTGAGATCCGTCTTCCTCGACAGGGAGAGGCATCAACAACAGGATCTATCGACCAACGAGAAGTTCGTCTCGTCTCTGTTGGGCGGGAGCGATGAGTCGAGCGTCGGGAGCAAGGGCAGCCGGGGTAGCCATCGGAGCGACAAGTCCGGCGGCAGCCACCGCTCCGCCGGGGGGGCGACGACGAAGAGGCCGACGTCGAGGGACGAGACGACCGCGAAGTCGTCGAACGACAGGGCGCTGGGACTTACCAACAGCATGGACGAGGAGGTGGACGAGGATCCCGCGGCGATGATCGATAACATCAATACCATGCTGTCGGAATGTCGAGAGATATTGGACACGGAAAATGCCGGAGTGGCAGCGTAGCAGTGCACGCTGTTTAATCGTTGAAAAGTGCGATATATATATACTGTTCTCGTTTGAATGTGATGAAGCAAGCAGAGAGGAATGGTTGCGTATTTATAATTATGCACGTGCTCTATTTCGGGGGGGATTATATCGTTGTTGTTTGCGTCCGAGGTTTCATTAGGTATAAGTAATAAACCACGTACAGCTCATCTCCTCAATGCGGAATCAGCCAATCGTCCAACAGCTCTCCGTCGTAAGGAATGCATCCTTTTCTGGTAGTACTCTTGAAACTCAGCGGGAGAATACACTATCAATCCATTGGAAATCGCCTTGCATGCGAGATTTCCATCCAGCGTAACCATGACCACTCCCCCTGCGTCCACGCTACATGGCAATTTCTCGTTATCGTTTTTGTATGCTTCATACTCCGTCATCGCGCATACTAAGATGTGATCATCATTGGTATGCTTTGAATCTTTCGGCAAATAATTACCCCCGGCCTGACGTGCTTCCAACAGGGACTGTGACCGGACGACGCCTCTGTTGCTAATAACCTCCGATTCCAACTCATCCCGCAACATGCGAGTCGCCTCCCTCGCGGCAAACGCGGTAGTGGCTTCCGACGATTTTGACTTCGATTGGTAGTCTAATTCGCTCCAAACCATGGCAGGGATGACAATATGTATGGGCTCGTCCGCGATCGTGGTCATCAGTGCCGCAGTCCGCTGATTCTGTCGAGCCATGATGCGGGCGTCGTTTGCATTGGTTGCCAAGTTGATTAGATTCTTCACACCCGCCCCATTATTCTCAATCAAGCAGCATGTATCGATAATCAACGTCCATCTCGGGCATCCGATACCTAAGTTATAGTCCGCGTTTATCACGGGAGGAGAAGTTGAAGTTGTCTCATCCGAGCAACTGCCTCCATGATGTTTGCCATCGGGCTGATTCTCACGTCCCTGATCCTTCTGTTGTTGCTTTTCGCCGGTGGCTTTATTCGCCTGTTTTTTCTTCTTGTTATTCTTGGCGCTCGATGCGATCCGGAAGGATACTACCTTCGTCTCCTTGCCCTGCTCACCACCGTCGCCGCAACCAAATCCGGACGAGAGATGATTTATCTTTTTGAATTCCGACCACGCCCTTCGATTGGCGTTGGCGTTTGCAATCATCATTCCTTTCATTCCCTCTTTCTTGGATCGATCGCTCGCCGATTCGGAGGCGGCAGCGCCGCTGGACGAAGGATGTTTCCCCGCTCGTTCAACGCCGACGATGATCGGATTTGGATGCCAAGCGCCGTCGCCTGCCTCGCTTTCGCGATCAGAGTTGATCGCGTCCTGTTTCCCCTCATTTCCTATTCGCTCATCAGCCGACGGAGCGTCATGATGAATGGATGCCTCTCCACGTCGGCAAGGAAGGTCTGGAGTAAATCGTCCTCGGTTGAATCGGTTGCCATGACATACTTCTCTCCTCAAGCAATGGTTGTTGCGAGGATGGATTTGAGTTGAGTCTTTGGAAGGAAGTAAAAGTCCCATGTGAATGTTTTCTAAGTGGGAGTAGGTTGGGACCTCGAGGCCAATCCAAAAAAATCCAACAACGTTACAAACAATTATTTTAACACAACAACCCGCCGCGCCCTACACCCTCCGTCCACTCTCCCCTCCACCATGGCGGAACCCGACGAGCTGTACACCCTCCGAGCGCAATACTGGCTCGGCCACTACGCCCTCGCCCTCGACGAGGCCCGCTCGGCCGCCCGCCGTCCCATGCCGCCCCACCTCAAGTCCGAGCGCGAGGAATTGGTATTGCGCGCCCAGATCGGCCTCGGCCAGTACGACAGGGTCGTCGCCGAGGGTTCCGGGCGGGACAAGTCCCCCGCGATGCGCGCTCTCGCACTGCACGCGTCGTACCTCTCCTCCTCCTCGGCGGAGGGTGGTGGGGGGGGGGAGGAGACGCGGTCCGGCGTCCTCGACGGCATCAAGGCCCTCCTCTCGTCGGGCAGTGCGGAGTCTGGGTCCGACACGTCGCTGCAGCTCGCGGCCTGCCACGTCTACATGGCGGCGAACCAGCTCCGCGAGGCGCTGCAGTGCGTGCACATGGGCCTCACCATGGAGCACCTGGCCATGTGCGTGCAGATATACATCAAGATCGACAGGCTTGACCTGGCCAGGGACGCGCTGAACCTGCTCCGGCAGGCCGACGAGGACTCGGTCCTCGTCCAGCTGACCACGGCGTACCTGGCGCTCGCGCAGGGGAGCTCCCGCGGCGACGACGCATCGCACATCTTCGCGGCCCTGTCGGAGCAGTACGGACCGAGCCTCGTGCTCCTCAACTGCTCGGCCGTGGCGAACATGGTGGGGGGGAAGTACGACGCCGCCGAGGGGAACCTCAGGGAGGCGATCTCCGAGTTCGGGGGCGGGACCGATTCAGACACGCTCGTGAACATGGTGGTCTGCTCGCAGCACCTGGGGAAGACGGGGGGCGACGTCGACGGGTACCTGGAAGCGCTCAAGGCGATGTGCGCGTCTCATCCGTTCGTACAGGGACTCGTTCAGGTGGAGGGGGCGTTCGAGCGCGAGGCGGGGAAATATTTGACGGCTTGAGTGTTTTCTTTTTCGGAATCGGCGCGCAGTGACGAGAGCGATAAAAAGGGGGGAGGAGAGGAAGTGGGAGTGGGGGGGGGCGAAACTCCGGCAATGTGAATGTTTCATTGGCGATCGATACCTTCCGATGGCATCGTGTTCTTGGGTACATTGGTTTTGTATTGGTTTCCAGCAACCATCATTATTTTATATATGGCGATGTGGGTCTGTACCTACCTACTCTTTTTGCGTTGTAATTTATAAGAAGCATCAGTGCCCCAATCAAACAATTTGGTTTTATGTCGGTAAATTGCGATTCCTTTTCCGTTCTTGAACCGCAATGATGGTGAATCCGTCACTGCCGCGACCGCGGCACATGCGAGGTGGGGGGCGAGGAGGAGACCACAGAGAGATTGTGCGGATATTTAGCTTTAGAATTGTTGTTGATGTGGATACGTCCGCAGGCAAAAATGCGACTCGCCACTTGCTGTTCTCCCCGCTCCAATACAATGGTCGGAGCATTCGAAGTAATCCATGACGTGGATGTACACATGCCATGCATTCATTCCGTCGGCCACTACATCGAGGCCGGACATCTGGCAAGGAAGGGCAGTCCCGAGGGCCGATGTGACGTTTCATAATAGATTAGCTAGGTGAAGCTAGTTAAATTAATCACACCCCGACCATGGCGGCTGCCGTGGCCCTACGGTCGCCATGGCGACCTGCCCCCCGGCGCTGCTGCACACAACAATCAGCCAACATGATGTGCGACAAGTCTATGCCGTTAAAAGTAGAGGATACATTGTTTTTTCTATTTATTAACAGCTTAACACCCTCGAAAGGATTTTGGCTAGCTAAACACAAGCACACAAACATCCCCACCATGATGGAGCCGTTTCCCCCTCCAGCGCCATGGTTTTGATGTAGTAACATGCCCCACCCCTGGGAGCCACTTCGCAAGGGGTTGGACGAGGCCGCCGTCGAAGTGTTTTATCAGAATCTCTGTAACGGCACAACGCGTCGCCGACGAGTCATGTGTGTGTTTGCCTGTTGCGGGGGCTGCCAGTGGCCGATTTCGGCCTGAGAATATTTGTGGCGACCGATCACTGTACCTTTGATTGATTGTCGTTTCCGGTGATCAGTGATAATGGGAGTTTGCTATCGTCGGCGGCGGAAGCCATCATGTTGGGGGTGTCTTCTGGGGGTGTTCGGAGGGTGATTTATCATAGCACCTACGTAGGAATTGTTTTTAGATCCCTTATTTTCGAAACCTCACTATTTTTGACGAGCACCTCCAAAATCAGATGAAGTATGATCTCAACGTCAGCGCGTCACCTTATAATTCACCATGAAGACTCTGTCCGCGACCCCCAGACCCTGGTCCCGTTGGAAAGCTGAGACTCTCAGCTTTCTTCATGGGTAATTAGTTTGGGGGTTCACACTGACTATTACTACCTACTATTTTTGACGGAATGGTCAACAAAATCGATAAGGAGCATGTTGTGTGTACTAGATAAGATAATATCTACTTCTTCTCGCCGTATCTACCTTATTGTATCGTATGGTACCCCCCTATCGTACCTTTCTTTTCCCTCTACCGATGATTGTGCTGGCGGGAACCGTCGGTTGGCGGCCAGGCCACCAGCCCCACGACCACCGCATGCTTGCACCCGCCCTGCCTACCATATTATGTACCTGCCTGCCTCGCTCTCTTCCCAAACTTTCTTCCAAAAAGCCGATGAGACGAACAAAAGAAATCATCATCATCATGACGACGACAACGACGACGACGACGACGAAAACGAAAACGAAAACGAAAACGACCGCCGGCTCCGCCACGAGCGGAGTCGCATCCTCCTCGTCGTCGTCGTCGTCGTCGTCGTCCCCGTCCCGCACTCTGAAATTCGACGACGGCTCGACGCAATTCCGCCTCCGCATCGTCCTGTCTCTACTGTCCTCCCGTCCCCTCCTCCTTCGGAACATCCGATCCGACGACGTCGACGCCCCCGGTCTGCGCGAGCACGAGGCGTCCTTCCTCCGGCTGATCGATCGCATGACGAACGGCACGAGGATCGAGATCAACGCCACCGGCACGCAATTGAGGTTCCGACCGGGAGTGCTGCTGGGGGGCGACATCGAGCACGATTGTCCGGTGGGGGTCGGCGGCACGGGCACGGGCACGGGGGGGTCAGCGGGCGGGGGCGGCGGCAGGGGGGTGGGATGGTACCTCGAGGGGATATTTCCCCTGGCGCCGTTCGGGAAGGAGCCCCTCCGCCTCACGCTCCACGGCATCACCGACGGCACGTCGAGCGTCGATCCCAGTCCGGATTACCTGAGCGCGAGCTTCGTGCCCCTCCTCATCCGACTGGGCGTCGGGGGCGACGGGGGCGCCGGCGACGACGGATCGTCCCCCCCGCCCTCCCTCCGCACGACGAGGCGGGGGGCCTCCCCCCTCGGGGGCGGCACCGCGATCTTCCACTGCCCCATCGCGAGGGAGCTGCGCCCGCTCGAACTGACGTCGTTCGGCAGGGTGAAGCGCGTGCGGGGGACGGCCGCGAGCTGCCGCGTCCCGCCGTCGAGCGCGGCGCGGGTCGCGCATTCGGCCAAGGGCGTCCTGCACCGCCTGCTGCCGGACGTGTGGATACACACCGACGTCCACTCGAACAACGGCGACGGCGGCAAGAAGCGCGGCAGGGGGGCGGGGGACGGCGGCGGCGGCGGCGGCGGCGGGGGGGGGTGCGGCCCGAGCCCCGGCCTCGGGGCGATGCTCACCGCCACGACCACCGAGGGGGTGTGCCTGTCGGCGGAATGCAGCATGGATCATCGCGCGGAGCGACGATCGGACGGATCGATCGAGGGGGGGGGGGGGGGGGGGGGGGGGGGGGGGGCGGCGGATGGAGCTGCCCGAGGAGCTCGGGAGGCGGTCGGCCGTGTCGCTGCTGCGCGAAATACGCGGAGGCGGGTGCGTCGACACCCACTGCCAGTCGTTCGGTCTGTTGATGATGTGCGTGACTCCCGAGGACGTCAGCAGGCTGAGGCTCGGGCCGCTGAGCACGTACGCCGTGGCGAGCCTGCGATTGTACAAGATGGCGTTGGGGGTGGAGTTCAAGTTGAGGGTCGAGGAGGAGGAGAAGGGGAGCGACGATGATGATGACGACGACAACGACGATGATGGCGGGAGGAGGGATCGCGGACGAAAGACGGTCGTATGCAGCTGTTTGGGCATCGGGTACAGGAATATGGCCAGGGCGAGCACGTAGTTGATCATCGAAATATAGAGAGAGTAGTGCCATATATATAATAACCACCACACTTGTTCCACGCGAGTGTACTAGCACCTCAAACGCATTCAGCACAACATTAAAAAATTTCATTCTATCGAAACCTTGATGGATGTATGACAGCTTCCCCATATACGTCACACAGACATCGAAAGTGGGTCAGCATTGCAGGCATTATTGACCTAGTTGCGCTCACTTTACCTTTCTTCATGGGGAATCACCAGAGAATGACAACTTTTCAATGAAGGGGCACTTTCCAGCAGAGTGCCTGCCCCTTTTGTTTGCCCACAGGGTCTGCTGTGTGGATGAGTCACCTTAACATTGTCTGTCATCACTCCCTTGGGTGAGGACTTCAGCGGACGCATACTTGGTTTTGGTCTGTTGTGTGTGCGTGAGCTGGTGTGTCTTTGCGCTGCAGAGTTTCAGGGGGAAAAGATCCCACTACTCTGATGTATGTAGAAAGTCTAGGGGGATTACAGTGCTCAGAGTAAAAAGAAAGAAAGCCAAACAATGAACACCTTACAAATCTAAATTAGTCAGAAGCATAAGTCACCTTTCACTCTTGTTTTTCCTCTTGCCGTCCCAAGTGCGAGGGGTACAATACATGCAAAGTTGAACATTGAATAATGTGACATGGCCAGTTGATGTAGACATGCTGACAACAATAACAGTGGTAATTAACAACTTAACCCCGAGTGGCGCACATATGTGTCAGCTTTTAAAACGAGCTTTGTGATCGATCAATAACTTTTTTACTTTTTTTCTGTTGACATCGTTTGATAGCTAGAAATGTCCGCGAGCTCTTCAGCTCTAATCGTGGCATTTCACATTTAAACAAAGCTTGTTGCATCAATGAGCTGAGTATAGGGTCTGTTCAGGGTCCCGAGAAATTCTCATAAACAACTAGTGATCAAAATGTACCGTAGTTGCTAGCTAAATGTTGTGTTTTGTTAGTGTTTTGTGTATTTTATTCACATTCGTCAACCATGGCGGCCGCCGGGGCAATATGGCGCAGGCACTCAACCAATGGCGGAATCCAGTAGCTTCAAGTGAAGCCCTGGATGTGCTCCATCAGGCAATACGCCCCTCATCTTTTTTCCTGATTCGCATGGCAACCAAAATTGCCAGCAATTTGCCTGCATTTTTTGTTATCATCAATTATTTGTTTGCAAACAACCGTAGCTAACAACCATATTATGGTCAATATAAAAAGCTTAACACCTAAGTCCGTTCTGGCAGGAACAAAAGACTCCCACTCGGAAGGCTGTTGGCTAGCTAAACACAAGCACACAAACATCCCCACCATGATGGAACTGGTTCCCCCTCCAGCGGCATGGTTTTGATGGACAAAAATACCGCACCCCCGGGAGCCTTTTTGCAAGGGGTTGGACAAGGCCGCAATCAAAGGGTTTTAGCAGAATTGAGAAAATACAGGAGAAAATAATTTATTCCTACTGCCTCTCTGTCAATTACAATAATCGCTCGCCTGCCGTCGGGATAGTGGATGTATAATTTTTCTAAAAGATACCATATACCTAGCGTAAAGTCTCGGTTAACAGCTTAACCGCTATAAGGGTTCCGGCGGGAACGAAAAACTCCCGCCCCGT
>JALLOS010000905.1:0-10931 GCA_036939435.1 Stephanodiscus minutulus
GAGCCACTGCTCCGTACCTACTAGATAGCGCAAATACCAAGCTGTAACTTTTGGTACTCGTAGCAAGTTACAGGTTACAAAAGTTACTGGGATTCCCTCAACCTCATTAGTAGATTTTAGATGATGCTCTCGATTAGCGGTCTGTCCGTCTTCCTGTATGCTTGGTAAATGGGAAGACTCCCACAAACGTCACACCTCCCCGAAGAAAAAAAGAACATACGTGTCCGGTGAAGGCGGAGACGACTGGATATTAAGTATCGACGCAATCGCCACCGCTCCTCCAAACAAATGATCCGAGCGATTATCATAATATCTTCTCGCAACATAAATAACATTGCCTCACGCACCCACTACACTTCATCAACTAACACCATGCTATTCAGCCGCAATACCCTTTTTGCCGCCGCGGCGGCGCTCGCTGCCGCTTCTTCCGGCTCTGCATTCGCTCCTACTGGCACTTGTGAGTTTCCCAGAAGAAGCCACGATGGACGGTTAGAGATGGACCTTGTGCCGCGAGTTTGTTTGCTACTCGACTTTGAGGTGACGGCGGCATCAGAGTATCTCCCTCATTTCAATGCGATGATTATTGCATAATTATTGGAATGATAAATGTGCATTGATGGAACCGAGGCCAATGCCATATCATATTGTATATTCGTAGAGCCATTAGCAATTCTCACCAACACTTTACGAGAGGGGATTACGAATAAGGGATGCAGCTTGATCATCTGATGCATTTGAGCGAAATAATGCTTTCCTGAAAGATTTTTGCTATGTCAGGGATATCTTTGTCCAAGGATGTGTTGCAAGTGGAAGATGTTTTAATCATCAATGAATTTTGCATTTAATTCATCTTGTGTTCTCACATACAAATGTTTTATCTCACTCTCGTCTTCATTTCACACTCGGAATAACCGATGATGAAAAGCTGTCGGAAGCTCTGTCTCGAGGTCATCACCTGCCGTCATCCAGCAATCCCAATCTCGTCAATACAGCTCCACCAAACTGAATATGGCCGGCCCCGCCAAGGTTGACCTCACCGGTAAGGTAGCCTTCGTTGCCGGGGTTGCCGACTCCTCCGGCTACGGATGGGCCATCGCCCGCGCCCTCGCCAGCGCGGGTGCCACCATCATCGTGGGCACTTGGCCGCCCGTACTCAAGATCTTCGAGATGGGACTTAAGAAGGGATCCTTCGATGAGGATTCCGTCCTCCCCGACGGGAGCAAGATGGTCATCGAGAAGATCTACCCCCTCGATGCCGTCTTCGACTGTCCCGATGACGTCCCTGATGAGATTAAGAACAACAAACGCTATGCGGGACTCGACGGGTATACCATCGAGGAGGTGGCGGCGGCCGTGAAGGCCGACTATGGCAAGATCGACATCCTCGTCCATTCTCTCGCTAACGGTCCGGAGGTTACCAAACCTTTACTCGAGACGTCTCGCAAGGGATACCTCGCCGCGTCGTCGGCATCGGCTTACTCGGCTGTGTCTCTCCTCCAAAAATTCGGTCCCATCTTGAACCCCGGATCGAACATGCTCTCCCTCACCTACATTGCGTCTGAGAAGGTCATCCCCGGATACGGCGGGGGCATGTCCTCGGCCAAGGCCCAGCTCGAGAGCGACACTCGCGTCCTGGCCTTCGAGGCAGGGCGGAAGTGGAACGTACGCGTCAACACCATCTCGGCCGGGCCCCTCAAGAGCCGCGCCGCCTCGGCCATCGGTAAGGAGCCGGGTCAGAAGACCTTCATTGAGTACGCCATCGATTACTCGAACGCGAACGCCCCGCTGGCCCAGGACCTCTACAATGATGACGTCGGCAACTCGGCGTTGTTCCTCTGCTCGGGATTGGCGCGGACGGTCACAGGGATAACGCTATACGTGGACAACGGATTGCATGCTATGGGGATGGCGCTCGATAGCGAGGCGATGTCCGGGAGCATGAATCCCACCACCCCACCTCCTGTCCCCGCCGCCAAGACGCCTGTTGCGCTTTGATTTGATGACTTGAGTGCAATGCAGCTGGAATTATGGAAGTTTAATTTGACTGTGGATCCTACTATCGACCCATGAAGATTTTTCTATCGAGTAAATGTAATGAGATTAAAGTATTTATAACATCTGCAAAGGATAGTTAATAGTTACGTCATCGACTCTTATGCCTTCTTGCACCCCTGTCAACCAACAGCATATAAATCTTCCTTGTTCAAAACAACGATGAAATACTTGCACGTCTAATTGCGTTTCATTATCTGATGAAGTCGGCCGGCAAATCTTCCAACCTTTCGATCACCGAATCGAATGTGCCGTAGAGGTGGGTATCCCCGGTGAATAGGGTTAAGAAAAGGGCAAACAGTGCCATGTCCCTGAAGAATGTCCAATCCTTGAATAACTCGGGACCAAGGCGCTCGTAGACTCCATCAGGGTCCATAGCGTCGAGGAGTGGATTGGGAATGATGCCATTGAAGGTAATATCCTCACTATTGTCTCTCCCTCGGTTGTTTCTAGCGTAATCTTCATCACCGAATAGATCGTCGTCGTCGTCGTCGTCGTCGAGATTGAAGAATTCGACATCGTCCTGATATCGACTTGACGGAGACGACCTCGAGGATGCCGATTTATTTTCGTAGTCTCCCCGCCCCCCTTCTTCCCTCCCTCGCCGCCCCGATCGACGTGCGGCATAAACGACGTCGCGATCATCGTCTTCCTCGTCGTCGACATCGCCAGACTCGTTTCTTCTGGCGAGCGATCTTTGCGTTTGATGTGGAGGAAGCTTATGTTCATGTGACACTCCCGAGGGCGATCGAATTGGTTGTAGCGTCCGCCCATGCGGAGAAAAGGCGTCGACATCCAAAAACGTTGACGGCGCCAGCGCCAGGAGGATCATTGCTGACGCGAACATCGATTTCATGATAGAGATGGAGAGCATAAACAACCTCCAGCTGCGCGCCTCGTACCTTTTTAACCTTCAACCATCCAGGGGGCTTCTGTCCGTCGTATGTTTTCCAGGATTTGATTTATCGCCAAATCGCCAATTCTCTCGTTCTCCCCCTTTTCGTTTTTTTCTCCCTTGTAGGAAAGAATTTTCCCCAGTTGAGTCATTGGCCTGTTGGGCGGCAATACATACATTGCTCGCGCCGCCGGATGACACGACCACCCCCTTGCCTTGTTGCCTTGTACCCGTCACACTCCGCCGCCACCTCCCTCAAGTGCTGCCGCCACATGCCGCCGCCGCATCATGCCTCCCCAAGCGATAGTGATCACCATACCACCAGGAGAACTTATCGACCTCTGGAGCTAGCTGCCACGCTCGAGTGACATCTACGACGGGGGCACCTGCAATCGGAGGAGCAGGCTGAATGCTGGGTGTTTGTCCGTTGGTAGGCGTTGGTTTGTCGCATTGTCCTCCGTCGCCATTGCTTCAATTCAATCCCCCCCCCCTGGCGGACGCGTTCGTTGTTGGCGCAAGCTCGGTCACCAAAACCATCAACTTCCAGTATTCTCCCATAAGCAAGCAGTCTGGGATCATGCTGAATGAGCCCGAGCGGGTCTACCCCGTGCCATTCATCACCTACCTGACTGGTGTGGTGCAAGCCTGGGTGACCCACTTTGTAACACCTCTAAAATGTACGTACGAAATGTACAAATGACGTGTCACGAGTCAGAAACCACACAAAAAGCACAAATCACCTAACAAACACCATCACATTGGTGTCGGAGCCGCTCGCCCCTCCAGCGGCGTGGATTTGATGAACACATGCCGCCTGAGAGATGGGCGGCCTTGCGCATGTTTGTTCCAATGCCGCCGTCGAAGCGATTTCTTTGATTCAATAAATTAATGTAGAAATTAATTCATTTATGTTGACTTCTATGTTAATTGAATTCGAGCTCGTCCGCCGGCAATAATGGTGGCCGAAACGACGTCCATTGTCACCGGCTGCGGCCAATAAGATACGAATAAACTAATAACACATATTGGATTAATATTGCTACTCATCGTTAGTTTTGTTTTAATGAACCATAACATAGTCCTTAGCTACGATTACGCCAAGCGAAAAAGTCGGCGATGACGAACGAATGCACCTCCTTCACTGACCATTTTGATGACCATGCAGAGGCGTTGAAGCGATACATGCGGCATCGCCTGATGCAGCATGTCCAGGGCCACACTGGAAGCCACTGGATGCCGCCATCGGGCAACTACTCGCTCCGTATCGCCTTGGCGGCCGCCAAGGAAAAAATCAACTCAACAATGATGCAACATGTACCCACTTTGTTGGCCGTTTTGATGGCCATCGCGATGCAGGGCTTTCATAAAAGCCACAAAACACTGCCATCGGGCACACGCCAACGCCAGTTGTTTCTTCGATTTCATCGTGAAAAAGGGCTCGAGTTGACATGTTGGTCCCCAATAACAATAGGGGTATGACATATCAAACTGAAGAAAATAACTTAACTTATTTGGTAGAATACTTTGTTGGGGTGGTTAAACTAGCTCTTTAACAATAATCTCCTTACATATTTAAAAATCGGACATCGAAAAACTCTTAAAATGTTACGTTTATAAAATGTTACGTTTAACAGCTTAACAGCTATTGGCGGTCATGACCGCCAACTTTTTGACAAGCTTCTTTGGTGATTGGTAACTTCACTAATTTTTGTCCGCTGTTAGTGTTTGATATCTAGAAAGTTAGCGTTGCTCTTCGGCTTTAATAGTGGCGTTCGACCTTTCTACGCAGCTTGTCACTTCGATGAGCTGAGTAGAGGGTCCGTTTTGCGCCTTTTGAACGCTAGCTTCAAAAATCGATTTCACAATGCCACAACTCATTTTTTACTCAATGACCATGGCGTCCGCCCGGGCGATACGGGGCAAATACTGGCCCAATCGCGGCGTTCAGTGGCATCTAGGGTAGCCCTAGACCTGCCGTACTGGGTGTTGCGCTTGGTATTGTACCGCCTGACCCGCATGGCCTTCGAAATGGCTCACAAATCAGGTGCATTTTTTCTGTCGTCAATTTTATGTCTTGTATAACCATAGCTAAAAGACCATGTTATGGTCCATTAAAAATTAAGCCGAGCTATAGTATTGTTCGTTAATATGTTATTAGTAAGTTCCTTTGTTATGGCGGCGTGCCGACAACAATGAATGCCGTTTTGGCTATCATTGCCGACTGTGTTCAAGAGATTGTTGTAATCTACAGTGAGGCAGTATAAATAAAATATTTTATCCTTTAGTTTATAATTTTATACTAATCCCTTCAATGGCGGCCTCGTCCAACCCCTCCCAAAAAAGCTCCCGGGGGTGGGGTATCAAAACCATGCCCGCTAGAGGGGAAAACGGCTCATCATGGTGGAGATGTTTGTTTGATGTGTGTTTTGCTAGCAAAAAGTCTTCCGAGAGGGAGTTGTTTGTTCCCGCCGTAACGCACTTAGCTGTTAAGCTGTTAAGAGTTTTGGGGCCACCCATGCTTGCACTATAGGCTACCTGCTGCGTTTCCTCCTCGTCTTTGATGGCAGGTGCCAGAGGTACTGGTACTGGTACTGGTACTGGTACACCCAGGCCCAGCAGGGTTGTACGTCCTGAGCCGTTCGTCTCGTCCACAAACTACTAGTGGGATATGCTGTTGGGCATGTTGGAGGGGCAACAATCCAAGCCTTTGAATCCAATATTCGGCTTTCGTGGACGCAGTACCACCAAGAGGGAGAGGGCGTTGGATGTGTCGACGGTCACACGTTTCATGACTAGTGGTGGGATATGATGCTCGTTGATTGCACACCTCTTTCTGGCACCCATCAACATGGTCAATACAAAGGTC
This sequence comes from Stephanodiscus minutulus, assembly GCA_036939435.1. Lineage (NCBI taxonomy): Eukaryota > Bacillariophyta > Thalassiosirophyceae > Thalassiosirales > Thalassiosiraceae > Stephanodiscus > Stephanodiscus minutulus. The sequence goes on from JALLOS010000905.1 coordinate 5,817, forward strand.
CAGAAGAATCTGGCAGTTTATCGTATGACATGGGGATAATAGGGACGTTTTCAAGGTCCTCGAGGAGGAGGGTGCAAATGCCTTTTTCAACGGGAGGGAGCCCATTTTTGTTGGGTTCTTCCTGACAAGGGTTGGATTCATCCTGACAGAGTACTCCCGTTGGATTACCCATCACTAATCATGACGGTCATGCTGCTATTGAAGGTCGGCGCCTCCATTGTTCTATCCTCATGGGACGTACCTCTGATCACGGCAAGTGAGTTCTCCCTCTTTTCCCCATGCAGTGAAGGTTTCAAATATTTTGCTCTTCAATGAACAAGGTACCTGATGTATGTACTTACCATGCCTCTCCTTCCCTGACCCAGGCGCCACGACCTCCAGCTTCTATTGCTGCTACACCCTAGCCCTAGCCCCCTTCAACGCGGCGCACATACACACTGTTTCCCAGCTTGACTACGCCCCCAACATATTCGACATCGTGTCGAGGATGGTCGAGGAGGAGGGATTGTTGTCCCTGTTCAGCTCAGTCCCGGTCTGGTTTGTCAATGACAATGCGACCCTACAGTTCATATTCTTTCTTTTCCAAATCACAAGCAACTTCCTGTATGAGAGTTTTCCCGTCACCAGGGAGGCTGCTACTGCTAAAACTTGATACCCCAGCACACTCAACATTACCACTATAATGCTACTGCTGATTCTTGTGGTTCACTACTGATTCATACCCTTGATCATCATTTGTGCCAGAAAATGCACCCCCCCCCGTACCCCGTACTTTGCTTTGAAAGCTTGGTTTTGATAAATGTATGTCTTGGAGCTTTGGAGCAGACCGGCTTCAGCAGTGCAACATAGTAAAGTTAGCACTTGATTTCTTTACGTCCTTTTTGATACAAACTGGCAATACCCACCTTGGTTTGTGTATTATTTTAACAGGAATATCCCTATTTGGGTTCGGGCGGGAACAAAAAACTCCCACACCGTAGGTTTTGTACGGTAGGAATAGTACGGGAATTACTCGACAGCTGATCCAACTCCACTCCCCCCACAAACATCATCACCATGGTGTGCTATTTGCCCCTACTAAGGCTAAGGCATATATTTGATGGATATCCCCGCTTTGACGCATGTGTGGCCATCCAAAGGGGTTGGCCAAGGGTGCTGTCGCAGGGGTTTATATTATTCAATAAAATAACAGCGTAATTAATTTAATGCTACAGCTTCTCGTGTTTTTGACTAATCGCTGCCGAAACGACATCCATCGTCGACGGCGGGCGCCCATAACATACAAATAAGCTTAAGATGTACAAATAAACAATAATGTAACTCGGTTTTATTTGATATGGACCATAACACGGTCTTAAGCTATGGTTATGGGCGACAACAAAATCGATGACAACAAAACAATACACGTCAAACGCTGGTGATTTCGATTGCCATGCAGAGCGGAGGTGCAATGTGGGGCACATCGCCTGATGGAGCACATTCCGGCTTCGCTCAAAGCCACTGGATGCTGTCATCGGGCAAGTGCTTGCATTGCATAGCATTGCCGCGGCGGCCATCATGGTCGATGATTTTGGCCGAATACACAAAACACTAACAAAAACCTATTTTTAGCCTCCGTCCGGATAAAATACAATTACCGTTTTTTTTTGGATTAAGGGCTGTGCTAATTTTCAGCAGACGACCCCAGTACATAAAAAACGCGGGCCTTGTATTGTGAAACACTGGGAATTTTGCGTAATATGAACTTTAACGTACCTCTCTACGCTACTGTACTCCGAAAACTATTGGCGGGATACATCACTTGTATTCAACTTAGGAATTATTACAACTCCAAGTAGAAAACTATTGTATTTTTAACCGGACATAAAAATAGCGCAAACTATTGTATTTTTATCCGGACGGAGTAGCTAACTTTATGGTAGACCGAAGCCAAAAGCTGTGAGAATTTTGAACCCCAAATCAGACCCTCTATGTAGGCTGTGATTTCTTTAGCTCGCACACAAATACACAAATTTACAAATGGCTATTTTCCATGTCTGTGAATGTTTTTTACCTTCAACACCGTCTTATGTGTATTTGTTTTATCTGAAAAGCTTTTTTTTTGGTGAATACAGAAATACACATTACAAAATGACCAGAATTTTATTGGTGTTTTTGTAAATTTCTATTTGTCGCACAAATAAACCCTCCACGTAAAACTTTTATTTGTGTGACAAATAGAAATTTACAAAACATGTAGGTAGGTAGAGATTTTAGTGTCAAAATGGAACCTTACGCATACACGCCCTTCATTTTATTATCCCCCCCTTTGAGTAACAGTCTGTTAGGTTTCATCTTTGATGGCGCTTCATTGTTGGAGAATGTCGTCCCGCTGTCTTGATGACGATCCATTCTCTTTTGATTTTTCAGCTAATTCCTTCTCTTTTGACTTTTCGGCTGATTTTCTAGCCATGTTTGACTCTGGCAACTTTGTGCCCGCTGATGGTGTGTTGATAGTTTCGGATCCTACGAACACAAAGTTGAGGATGCCTCCTTTTCATTCTCTGTTGAGAGCTACGTGGGGGTTGAAAATCATTGCCGTCGTTGCCACAAGAAGCGTCGTCCAAACCGCCAATTTCCTAAAAAGAGTGTAAAAAAATCCTGGTGGTATTGTGAATTTTTAAGACCATGGATGACCCGCAATCTGATGCATGAGCTCTCAATTTCTGATAGGTTCGGCGAATTTCGCATCTGGTTCCGAATGCCACTATTAAAAGTAGAAGAACTCACAGATATTTTCATCAACCGTGGGTACCTTAAACCTGCAAGGTCATTGCTGCGAGGATCTGAGTTCCGCGAGTGGTCTGAGCTATTTATCAGTCATGACTGCTCTCTACTGCTTGGGGACAGGAGCTTCATTTTGAACCTGTCGGGTGTTGTGTAACATTTCTACCTCAGAAGTTTGCTTATTGGAGCATTTCTAAGAACACAAAGACATAAAAATATCAGTCATAAAGACACAAATGTATGTCTTTTTAACCCGATTTTTAACCCTATTATATGTATGTCGGTCATAAAACACAAATTTGCAGAACGTCCCCCCCACGTTCTGCAAATTTATGTCCGGACATATCTTTGACATATATTTTCATCTCCCCCCTCAACATGCTGTCCCTTGTCAGGGAGAAGAGCCGCACGCCGCCACCGCACACCGCCACCGCTGCCTTTGTCACACGCTGCCGCTCCCCGTCGCCGCCACCTTGCTCACCACCGCCGCACGCAACCGACCCTCATTGTATGCCTGCTGTCAGTCGTGCAAAACAACTGAGGAATGCCATCATCGAGTTGATGAATGGATCTGACCTCCTCAACTCTCCAGCACGAGGCACCAGGACGGAAGCCACCGGGATGGGGGGAGAAAGTGGTGAATCCTCTGGTGGTTCTGATGACGATGATGACGATATTCATGAATAAGAAGATAAAGGTGTTGAAAATGCTCCTACCGAGAGGACTATTGTCAGTTTGGATGCACCCACGGGGGACGAACAAGCGCCTCGGCTACCAGTTCCATCCACAGGACAAAGAGGGTCAACGGCTTGAAGAGAGGCAATGGATATTTCTTCCACGGCTAATTCTTCCAATAATAGACGCCGTACTTCGAAACACAATACCCCTATTTCGCGGCCCAGGAATCGACAGTGTGAAAATTCTCCCGAGGATCCTGGCGACAGAGTTGGGAATGTGATGGCAATGATGATTATGAGGCAGGCTCAGGACAGGGACAAACGGCGAGAGGAACGTGAGGAGAGACGCCAAGAATTCCGTCTTCAAGTTGAGATGCAGCGTCAGCAGATGCAAAATCAGCAGAACATGATGGCTATGATTATGATGAGTATNCTATGATTATGATGAGTATGATGGGTCGGAATGCTTCAGGTTCAGTTCCGAATGATGGTGTCGTGAACATGTTTGCTGGTATTAGTAGTACTGAACAGCGCAATGACGGAGAGGGTAGTAACAGCAATACCCAAGAGTAGCATAAGATTAGTATTAAAGAATATTTAAGTGTTAACCAATCGAGGTACAAACTCAACGTTTGCATCACGATAGAGTGCTCCCATGTAAAAACTTCTCAATTGATTTATCCCAACCATCCGTGCTCGTAAATTATACAGCAAGATCATCACTGTTAACGTCACTTTACGCTCACCACATTCCTCAAATTTCATCCTATCTTTTATGCATGGCATTGATGACTGAAAAGCACGCATTCCCCACTCAGCCGACTGACGCATCAAAGTAGCATCACGTGCGATACTTTGAACACAATAACTTCGAATGTGGATCAACTCCTGTGACGATTTGATCAAAAATTCCCGGTTCACATTACCAAAAGCTGAGTCAACGGTACATTGCCCGCCATCCTGTTGATACACCGTCTCAAGCTTGTCATATACCCCATAGTCGGCAATCTGACTGTAATGAACAGCGCCTGGGATGCTAACATAGGCAATAGGGATGGTTCCGTCTGGGCAGAAACATAGCACAAAAGAAACATAATGATCGTGTGTCCAACCATTATAAAAACACTCTTGAATTAGAGCATCACCGGACTGCTCTAGCGTTATCTTAAAGCCATCCATAGTGCACCAGACATCAGTAAGGAATGGGTGCCTATTCCTAACCATGTCTTTATATTCCTCAATCTTTTCAGAGCTGGGTATCTGCACATGAGCCTGCTGCTCATTTCTGAGCACCATCACGATGAACCGTTTCCCAAAACAGTAAGTAGTCGTCAAGGTTAGAGAAAATCATTCCAAAAATAAGCTGCAATGCCATTAACGATCCCCTCATTCTAGTCCATGCCAGGACAAGACCAAGACAGTCTTCTTGGTGAATCTTTTGTTTCGTTTCTCTTATTCTTCAGTTTCTCCTGTTTGAAGCATGATGTCCCAGAAGGAATAAAGGGTGTGTAAGAATCGAAGCTTGGTGCAAATATCTCACAAAGAGACGCAAAAGAAGCACAGTTAAAGCCAGTCAATGCTATCAACCCCTGATCATTCTGGGCTTCATACAGCTTACGCCAGACGCTCTCAGATTGATTCTGTAGACAAGATCTAGGAATTTTCATAGACC
>JALLOS010000918.1:0-13909 GCA_036939435.1 Stephanodiscus minutulus
CAAATAAAATATAAAACGTCAGCAATAAGGCAAGTGCTTAATTGTTTGGGGTGTTTCGTTTCGTTCACATTAAGAACGAACTCTTGTCCAACAGCACAATGGATGTTACCAGTAGCTGCACGGCGGAAGCTCACCAAGTAGAGCCCGCCAGTGAAAAATAGAAAATGTCTGCAGCTGAAAAGTTGATATGTTTAGGTACCTAGGCACACACACGCAAATAAAGTGTCGGTTTCTTAAGGTTTCTTACAACCCATTAAAGGAGATAGATTTAAAATATGGCTCTCGGTTAATCACATCAAATCATGAATTTTGTAAACATCTTTCGATAGGACATTCTATCGCAACTCGGGTGCATCAGAAATGGGTTAACTTTCCATGGCGTGCTTTCTTTTGCGGGGCGATTTCCTTCTTCGCGATGCATCTGTCCTTACCTCCTCTTTGAGCGCTTCAATCTCCCGCACGGCAATTCGGGCCTCATTTCTCGCTTCAATGTTCTTGACTATGTCGCCTGATGCGACGCAGAAGGCACAACTCCAATCATCTTGAGGGACTCTTTCAAGCTTGGGACGGGTACAGCCCAAATGAAACACAAGGTTGCACGTCGAACAACAGAGGAGATCTCCTGGGTTCCCACATGTCTCACACAAGTCATTATGCTCTATCTCATCAGCAGCTTCCCTCACCATGTCCCCTTTCTTCTCCAGCTCAGCAAGCCTTCGAAGGTCAGCCATACTAAGGTCCTCGAAGTCGTCATCTTCGGGGTAGTGGCATCTTCGATCTTTGTCGTTGTCTGTTCGTCAAAAATGTGATACAATAATTTGCTTATCAGAATGGCCCTGGATGTAGAGAACAGTGGCAATAATAGGGGAAAGAAATCAATAAGAAAGAATGAAAAACGTACCTGTATTTACCAGTATCTTTACAACCACACCGTCGAACCACTTGCCGTCAAACTGCTTTTTGAAACGATGACCCACAGACCCAAAAGAATTAATTGAATTGGAAACCAGTACACAATTCTCGAGCTCAGCAATGCTCAGGTCCTCGATGTGGCCGTCGGCAGCGTAGAAACACTTTCTGCTTTCTTTGCCGTCTGAAAGAGTGCAGTACGGGAGGAGCATGACGCCATGAGTTTATGTCTCAGTTAGGGTTGTAGTACATGACATAAACAATACGTCACTCACCAGTGTCAGATAAAATATCAACTACTTCGCCTTCAAACCAGCCAAGATTCGTCCCACTGTCATCAATGAAGTTTTTGCGGAACTTAAATCCGACTCCGAAGACTCCGACTTCAACATTACTGGAGATAGTTGGTCGTGCCTTGTCAGAGATAAATTCAGTGTCAGAGCTAGAAAATACTTGTTCAACCTTTTGGGCTTTCGACTTGGCTTCTTTCAAACTCCGGAAGCGTTGGCCCGTGGGGGAGAAATAATAACAATCGTCCCTCTCCATTTTAATCCTTGGAATAGTTTCCACTGTCCATCCAGGGCCAATTTCGGAACAATCCTCGATCATTCTAGACCTCGTAACAGTAGGTACCTCACCTTCTTCATCGGCTGCAACAAGAGCGAGAGAGGGAGTAGTGGGAGTAGTCAGAGTCGCAATTACGTCCTTCAGTTCGTGTTCTTCAACACCCTGCGGTGGACTCATACTAGATGTTGGAGAGGTTGCTTCAGCGCTGATGACGGGAGAGGTCTTCACATTTACGGCATCCGACCTTTGCGTGCCATGTGTTCCTTCCCATTCATTGAGGTTGAATGGTGCTTTTTCGGTCTTTTGATTCTTGCCGGACTTGCCTTCATCTTCGACTTTCGCTCTCTTGGAATATTTTCTCTTCCCATTGTCAATCTGGCCTGCTTGGAAAGGAGCAAATGCAGCCTTGCGCATTAACATGAGGTTTGTCTTGGCTTGTTCGGGGGAAGGATCATCGTCCTTGAAGGCGCCGAAGCAATCTCTGGCCAATTCGTAAGCAACCGCGGCATCTAATTTAGTTTCAAAGACTCCGATGTAACGAGATTTTCCAGCATAGTAGAGTTGGACTTGCTATAAAAAATGTGGAAAGATTGATGAAAGAGGAGTGAGATAACTCTCTCATGAACATGCCGGGGGAAAAATACACTATCGACACTACACTTACCCATTTGCCAGAAGGTCTCACAGTAATGCCACGTGGCAAAGCCTCTGCTAGAGTCTTGGCTTTTTCGAAAATATCAGAACTGAATTTACGCTTCCGGATCTCCTCCGGAACATTTTCAATGACTACTTCTTTGGTGGTGTTTTTGGACTTGCGACTGGCTCTGGGTGGGGTGGTGGTGTTTTCGGGCTTGCGGGTTGCGACTGGCTTCGGTTTTAAAGATTTTGCATTGACATTCAAATCAGCTTGGACTTTGGCTCTTATAACATGTGACTTCTTTAATTCGGCCAAGGCTCGGACAACATGTGCTCTCTTTGACTTGTCTTCTGTCACCTTCTTCCGCTCAGTTTGCTTGGATTCTTCCACCCTGCTGACCCTGTATATACCTCCAGAAAAGGCAGCTTTGCGCATTAGATCAAGGTTCTGTTTTATCTGCTCTGGACTCGGATCAGATTCTTTGAATGAGCTCATGCACTCTCGTGCGATTTCGTACGCCAACGAGGCCTCCTCTCTCGAATCGAAAAGACCAATGTACCGAGAGTTTCCAGCGTAATAGAGCTGGACTTGCTGTAGGTATCATGTTGTTCAAACGAAGTATTCAAGAGTCCGTGAGAAAATGGATTACACATGGGACCACAAAGAAACACATTGTTGGAAACTTACCCATTTTCCCGAAGGACGGACTGTCACGCCGCGTTCTGTGCTGGTTGAGGCGGTGAATATTCGCGGCTTTCTAGAGGCATCATCATCGTTATGTTCTTCCCCACCACCATCATCACTTTCCTCGTCCTCGACTTCATCTGCACTTTCTTCATCTTCACTACCCTCCTCTTCAATTTCTCTGGCTAAGCTCTCAATTGTAGGAATGGATCTGATCTTCAGACCATACTTCACACCACGTGCTTTGGCATCAAGTTCGGCCCTAATGTTGGCAAGCTCAGCCCTCATCCTTTCCTCCTCGCTCTTGTGGTTTCCACCAGGCTTCCTAGGTCCATTCCGGTTGACAGGTTTGGCTTGTGCCACCGGAATGGTATCGATCTCCATGTTTTCAGATACTTTTTCATTGGGCTTCTCCTGTCTTATCAGACAGCGCCGATGGAAGCACCTTCTCCTTGATTTGTTGGGTCCTCCGAACTTAGGCTTGTCGATGCACGCCCTGCAATTGCCGCAATCGTCACGTTGACAGTTCGCACAGGTGCCGCAGTTGAGTCCTCTCACTCTCTTGGTCTGTTCAGAATTGGAACCATTAGTTGTTGGCACTTCCTCTAAATCGTTTGATTCTTCCTTCTCTGCTTCCTCCTCGTCGTGCGCGTCTTCATCATAAATACCATCATCGTTCCAAGATCCTGCTTCTTGAAACGACTGAGATGAAATTGAACACAACAAATCCAACGACGACGTCGGTTTCTTTTCCAGTACTCCCGAGCCCTGATTCTTAAAAAACGACGTGTGAGACCACGGAAAATTCGCCTCCTCCAACAACCTCAGCCGTTCTTCCGTTAACGACGTTGATTCATTGTTTTCAATACGTCGGTGCTGCTTACGACATTCCTTGACGAAGTTCTTGATGCGGCTCCGAACTTCGTCATCCGGAATGAGAGCGTAGTTTATTAGCCCTCCGTCCTCGATGCAAGGACGTAAGAATTCGAGGTTTTCGGCCCATCGTTTTTCAGCCTCAATCACGCTTCTGTGTAGAGCCATAACCTTCCCATCATCCATGGATGATTCAGTTTCGTCTATTGCAACAGCGACTATTGCATGCACATAAAATGAAGCGTCAAACGTGGGGACAGGATTCATGTTGGCACATCGCCGCATGAGACACTTCTTCCTGAGACGATTCGGCCCACCAAATTTTGGTTTATCCAGGCAAAAATTACACTCGCCGCAATCGTCACGCACACAAACTTCACATTTTCCGCACATTGCCTTTCGCACGTTGGGGTTCCTCGCTTGCTGAGTGGCATAGGATGAGGGTTTAGACCCCCAGGAGCCATCCGTGGATGATATCGCAGAAGTTAGGAGATCGAGTGGCGATAGGAATGTTTGATTCGTTGGATCTCCCAATGCCCCACCATTTGTTACAGACTGGCAATTATTCCTGTCGAACGGCAATCCTCCATGATGTCCTGGGTGATGAAGAGCTTGTGCAGGAGAAGATGGCCGGGAGGAACTGCCAATAAACGATGACATCGCGGAAGAGAGGAGATCAAGTGGCGACGGCCTTGGCTCTCCTGATGCCCCAAATTTCGTTGCCATGCAACCTGGTTGATGAGGACCTGGATCGGGAGCAGTAGCGGCGTGATAATGAAGTTGAGTAACAGTAGTCGGTGAGATCTGCTGTTGACGGGGGAGACTCATGGATGAGTCCAACTTTGACGTACTCTCTTCCAAACGCAACGTCAGTGACATGGGAATCGCACAGTTCCCGCCGCTCACGAGCGTCTCGTCGAATGGAATTCCGTAGTACTTCATTTCCTTCATAAAATCCTTCCTTCGGACGCTTGGCGGCAGCTGAACCTTTTCATTGCAGACATAAAACACGCAGTGACAAAACATTTCATAATCGCGTGGAAGGGGAATGGCCATGTCACCGACGCGCATGGCGGAGCGCGTTATCGCGGCAATCTTTGAGCCCTCATGTTTCAATAGAATTTCGGTTGGGACTTGGACAACTGTGCCTCTGAGATTGAACTTAACCTGTTCCCTCGGAGAAGTTTTCTGCATTCCCTGGGGCTCAAAGCGTAGTAAGCAACCTTGTGGCAGCTTAGAAACTTCCGCCTCAATAACAGGAGACGAGATAATTATTTGGCCTGGTTCTTTCGCTTCGTGGCTGCTTCCGCCTTGACCCACGAAATTGGGGCGTTCGACGCCCTCCATCGTAGTTTCGTCAGGTGTAGTGGCACGACTGCCAGTCATCAACATCATAGCAGCTGCGGCAACTGAATCAGCAGCTGACGAAATCGCATCTTCGTGGTCCTGAGGTTGAGGCGCCGCAGTAGCCGCAGATGGGGCTGTCGGAGGAGGAGTAGCCTCGGGGGAATGAAACAACTCTGATTGCGAACGAATTCGGAACGGTGGAAGAGGATGAGCCTCGGGTGCTTGACTGGGACAATGGATTGGCGCGATATCATCGCACGGATGACGAGGCGCGTCCGGTAGTGTGTCCAAAACTTCGCATGGGAGTGGATCACGCTCGATCAGGCCGTGCCGTTTGCGCAATTCGTTCATCATTGGACGCCACAGCCTACGACGATTGTTGCTGCAAGATGATGCGAGGAATTGCGATCAGCAAGAGGTGCACAGAGAAAGAAAGAGAGGAAATGACAAAACCAACGGCACAAATGAACTCACACAAACCAATTCTTCAACTGGGGCTTCTCCAAACCGGTTGCTCGGGATAGATCGGCATAGTTCTGCTCCGACGGATAGGGTTGTTCAATGTGCTGCCTCGACAACAACCACGACCTCAAATAGTCGACGGCCACCTGATTCAACTTGGGATGGCCGCTGCGGTCCTTCCTCTTATTGCCCGACGATACAGAGTCGGGCGACTCGTTCGAGCTAGAAACTGAAAGCGATGCATTTTCGATGTCGTCCATTGTCTTCCATGCGTCATCCGCAGAGTTGGAAATGATCTCTGACTGAAGTCTTGTCGTTGAATAAAACTCGCCAGTGCCAACAAAGCGATGGTGTACATCCGTTTCGGGGTCGTCGGAGGGCTCAGGGGGGGCAGATGCATGTTCATGGTCGTAGTAGGACGTCCGATGGGATTCGTGGTCGGGATGGTGCACCGGGTCCGGCGAGGATGGCTTCGCGGCTAAAGCGAGCAACAGACTAACCTCCTTGGATGTATCTCGACTTTCCTCCTGGGTATCGGCGCCCACTCTCGCAACTGCGGGAGGGAGCCGCGCTCCATCCGCGGGCTCCTCGCTTCCCGCGTTTGCCGCTACGGAAGCGAGGGAGGCGGCGGCGGAGTATCGTTTGGCACTTTCGAGGGCCACCAGCACCTCGTTGGCGCGTTTTTCTTTCGCTTCCAGCGAGTCCCTGACCTTGCAATAAGCTTGTTTTAAATACGTCCCCTCGGATCGGTTCCTCTTCTTCTGCTGCCGATCCATGGCGTCCGTCCTCTTCGCGCCGCGTGCGGCCTCCCATTCGTCGAGGTCGAATACCTTCTCCTGCTGATCCCGTTGATATGGCCGGTGTTGGGCGGTCTTGTTGTTTGCGCGATGTTGCATCCCTGAGTAGTACTCGGTGGCCGTGGGAGACTTGGGACGCTGGTACCCGGGGTAGGGTGCAGGCCGACGATAGTCGACGGGATCGGGATCGACGTACTTGGGCGGCAGGCGCGGCACGGCGATCGCCCCGCCCCACCAGTTGTGCGACGGGACGATCCTCTGGGGGGCGAGTTCCATCCCCCGCCCCTCTCCCACATGTCTAGGGACGTCGTCCACTCCGCGAGCTTGTCCGGCCCCTCCCCCTCTCGGGGGAAGTGCGGCCCCGTCGCCGCCGTCCTCCGCCTCGGCCTCGCCTTCATTAGCGTCCTTCCTCTTCAAGATCCCTTCCAAAAACTCGATGACCCCATCCTCTGACGAATCCGATTGATCCTCCTCGCCCCTCGCCGACGAAACGCAGTCATCGCCGTCTCGCGAACCTCCCCGAACGAATTCGCCCCCCGCCCCACTGTCGTCGGTCATTCGCGCGTCGTCGACGACCCGTGCGTCCACGTCCTCGTCCTCGTCATCGTTATCGTCATCCTCCTCCTCGTTGGAGGCCAACGACGACCCCGCGTCGGCGCTCGAGTAGAAAAGATTACCCAGCAGTCCCGCCTCCTCCTCCCGAATGAGGTCCTCCTCGCGATGCCTCCTGGGGGGGAGCCCGTCGCCGTGGGCGACGCATTCAACCTGATGTTTATATTTAATTTATTTATTTTGTTCGCGCACGGAGAGGGCGAAGGAGAAATAGAGAGAACGAAGTAGGAAAGGCAAAAGAGAAGGGATCAAAATCAGCATGAGAAAATGGGTGGACGATGACAATCAGGGGGGGGCGGGGGGGGGGGGGGGGGAGTTAAAACAATGCCGCCGCGAACAAAAACGAACANGGGGGGGGGGGCGGGGGGGGGGGGGGGGGGGGGGGGGGGGGGGGGGGGGGGGGGGAGTTAAAACAATGCCGCCGCGAACAAAAACGAACAATGACGAAACAAACTCACCCCCTGGACGGCGGCCCCGTCGGCCGAGCAGTACCCCCCGACCCCCCCGACAGCCCCGTCGTCGCACCCGTCAGCGTCGCGGGCGGGACGGCGGGCGTCGCCTCCGTGGGTCGCGCACGCCCCCCCCCGGACGGACCGATTCGCGCAAGAGGGGTGGGAGCAGGGAGGCTTGAGACGCCCCCCGCCCTCCTCGCCTTCTTCTTCTTCTTCCTCTCCCCCCTCGGACGACGAGCCCGAGTAGCAGCCACCGTCGGCGGCCGCCGATTCCCGGGGGGGGGGGGCGGAGGACGGGGACGACGGCGGCGCGGGGAGGACGATGCCCGCGACGAGGAAGGGGGGGGAGACGAAGGTGGCGGCATTGGCGTCGGCGTGGACGACGCGGTGGTCGCCCGCGGGTAGCGACGGCGCCGGCGCCGGCGACGCCGATGCCGCGGCGCAGTCCCGCGCGGGGGGGGGGGGCGCGGGCGCTACCGCATCCCCGCGCCGGTCCCCCCCCCCGTCGACCTCCCCCTCGGCCGGGGGGGGGCGATAATCGTCGCCGCCGGCATTGGCACGTGCGGGACTCCACGGCGCCGCCGGGGCGGGGACGGCGTCGGCCTCGGGCGCCGCATTATCGGGCGACGGCGGGGGGGGGGGGGGGGGGGGGGGGGGGGGGGGGGGCGCGGGGGTTTTGGGGGGGGGGGGGGCGTCGATCGGCGGCGGCGGCGGGGGGGGGTGCGTCATTGTTCACCTAAACTTGTGTATCAACCATCAATGTCATGTGGCGTGGGAAAAAAAAAGAAATGAAAAATATCTAAAAAATGGGGGAGCGCTACGTGACATGGTAGAGTGTTGCTGTAGAACGTACGTATCGTACGAAAACACCTGTACTGTGTCCACGGAGGATTTGTTCAGCTCAAGACTGGTGTAGTATGATGTATGTACACTGGTGGCTACGTGACCTGCGTAGGGCGGGTGGCGCTCGCCTCTCGAGCCGGCTGGCGCGCGTCATTTTTTTCTCCGCGCCTGATTCTTTCCATAAAAAGGCAATGACGAAATCAACTCTTGTGACAAAAATACACTTCATACCTCCTCGAGTGAGCTAAACCGGAGGAATGTTCTTATGGTATTCTTCGAACTCGCTTCGCTTCCTTCGACCAAAACCAGGATATGGAAGGAATGCCATTGGGGCGGGCACTAGCGATTGGTTTCGCATGTTCAACAGTAAACCCAACATAACCGGGGAGGCCAAGACACACACACACAAAACAGGACTGGGGCTCACTATGTAATTGGCAGATGTACATCCACCTTGACAAGTTCTTCTTCACTGACCGACTCTGACAGATACAAAAGCAACTTGAACTGCAATAATCCCAAATGATAGCATTGACATTTTCCTTCTGAACTATCACACATCCCTCAAGAAGAACAACAACAAGAAGAAGCAAGCCCATCCAATGTGAAAACCACCCCCACAGCCCCCCCACCGATTGCCATGAAAATTGATGTGCCCTTGCTCATCACCTCTTCTCCCAAATAAAGAATCTATGCTTTGATGTGAAGGCAGAGGTAGCCATATGATGCCATTCAAACATCAAGGTCAACTTACTATGGTCTGTCGACATGATCCCTCTCATCAAATCAGCAGGCACTTTGCGCTGTCAAATATATGAATATCAGGAAGAGTTTGATTTTGATAAGATCTATCAGTCAGAGTTTTGGCAGCCACAGTTGCAGGAAAAAACTCATCAACCTAACAGGCCCTTCGGCACCATTGTCATCATCGTGGATTTGATGAATCCATGCCGCTGGAGGGGTGAGCGTCCTTCCGCATATTTTTTCCAATGCCACTGTTGAAGCGATTTAAGAGATTCAAGAAATTAAAGTAGAAATTAATTTATTTTGTAGACCTCTGTGTTTTATTGAAATTGGACTTGCCCACCGGCGACAATGGTGGCTGAAATGGCGTCCATTGTCGTCGCTGACGGCCAATAACAATAACATACAAATAAGCTAATAACACCTATTAAATTAATATCGTAACTCGGCATTAGTTTAAATGGACTATAACGTGGTCCTTAGCTACAATTACGCCAAGAGAAAAAGGCGGCAGCAACGAACGAATGCACCTCCGTCAAAGGCCATTTTGATGGCCATGCGGAGGCATTGAAGCAATACATGCAGCATCACCCGATGCAGCATGACCAGGGCTTCACCGGAAGCCACTGGATGCCGCCATCGGGCAACTACTCGCTCCGTATCGCCCCACGCAATTTGTGAGGTCTAAACATAAACGATTCGAGTTTTGTGAGGTTAACAAACGTATGTGTTTTCATTTAGTGNCGCAATTTGTGAGGTCTAAACATAAACGATTCGAGTTTTGTGAGGTTAACAAACGTATGTGTTTTCATTTAGTGAGGTTAACTAACCCAAAATTGATGACCATGTCGTCCACCGGGAAGATACGGGGTGATTACTTGCCCGATCGCGGCGTAAAGTGGCTTCTAGGGTAGCCCTAGACCTGCCGTACTGGGTGATGTGCTGGGCATTGTACCGCCTGACCCGCATGGCCATCGATGGCCAGCAAAGTAGGTGCATTTTTTCTGTCGTGGATTTAATCCTTGCATCACTGTAGCTAAACGACCATGTTATGGTCTATTAAAAATAAAGCCGAGCTACACTATTGTTAATTTCTATGTATTAATGTAGTTCATATATTATGGTGGCCCGCCGATGGCAATTAATGCTGTTTTGGCTATCATTGCCAACGGCGAGCGAGCAATTGTTGTAATTTACACAGAGGGAGAAGAAATAAATTATGTTCTCCTTTATTTTATTGATTATGATAAAACCCTCCGATGGAAGCCTTGTCCAACCCCTTGCAAAGAGGCTCCCAGTCCCAGGGGTGGGATATGTTCCTCCTTCAAAACCATGGTGCTGGAGGGGGAAACGGCTCCATCATGGTGGGGATGTTTGTGTGCTTGTGTTTAGCTAGCCAAAATCTTTTCCCAGCGGGAGTTTTTTGTTCCCGTCAGAATGGACTTATGTGTTAAGCTGTTAAGGGCCTATTTTTTAGGGGGGTATTCTCATTGCTTTTCGCCACCTTTACCCATTTCAATTTCAACTCCCAAAACACCCCAACACCATCCTTGGCCCTTGGCTTTCCCTCTACGTGACATATAAAATTAAAATTCTTAGTGGAACTGTTTGCAGACCTAGCCTGCCTTAGCACCATATGTACTCTCATGATCATACCTGATAGTAGGAAGTGATAAATTGTTTCTACTCACTTTCAATGAGAGGATATTACAAGCTCTGTCCCCTCTACCCTCACCTTCATTAAAATAGAGATTGTCTCTACTTACTCTAACAATCAAATGTCGAAGATAGTACAAACACACTCTTTATAATGTAACATAATTTGTGCTGATAACTCCGTCAGGTAATTTGTGACGTCACAAATCCCTCAGGCTCAGACAAGACCCCACCAAAACCAAATAAAAAAGGGAACAAAACAATCAAACATTGAATTTTTGAAAGAGGAAACATAGATATGTTATTGTAAGATTATTGTCTGAAAATACAGGAAAAAGCAGGGGGGGGAAACTTAGTACATAGTTGTCAAAGGAAATTATCCGTCATGTCTTGGCGCCTACAGTAATGGGAATGCAAGGATAATGCCAACAAACATTGCAACAATCAACCAGTAACAGCCCTGTTTTATTGAGTATCTATGTATGTTTGATAGCCAACATATTCTGGTGACGGACCCCCACAAAAAACCATGTAATGGGGCACCTTAGAGCAAAGACAGCCACACCTGCTGATGCACTCCATTATAGGGGATATGAAATAGAGGTGGTGATGTGGGATGGGAGTGGGAGCATACCTTTCCTGAACTTTATTTTTCAGAGCATGCAAAGGATTGCTACACATCTCCCACCTGATAAGATTCTGTTTGGATGACAAATAGTTAATTCGGGGGATTCTATCATATCTACCAATCTGCTAGCATTCCAGATGAGAGGGATGTTTGATGAAACTGACAAACATACTTGAAGTGCATCTTGCAGTACGTGCTTTTAGGATGTGAATCTGAAAGGTAAGTGTTTGATCGTGCATAGCCTTTTTTGCTAGGCCTGAGGGTGGTGAAAGCGAATACCATTTCACACTATTACATGTTTCTTTGTGTCCAGGGTGAAAGAAATGAAATAGGACGTGTAGACAAAAAAAGGGGCATGAAAAAGATGTTGTGTCATCTCTTATGAGGTTATTCTATCTCTATAGTTGAACGGGGGAAGACAACAGTTGGTATCCTGTTGGCCGTTGTGGTATCTATCTCTTCTTTCTCTATCTACATGTTGAGCCGCTTTGACGAACGTCGATACTAAATCGCAGCTTGCAGTCGTCGCCGTTGCTGGGTGGTTAAGCTTGTTCAAGGAGTCAACACAAGTTGCTCTGTGTAGTGTTCCATGTTTTCCTTGGCCTTCACGGTCCATCCCAGACCAAATGCATCCCCTAAGGAGTCCCAATCATTGTCCTTCTCGTCATCCTTTCGGAATGCGCTCTCTCTTCTCATGCCTGCCTCGTTCCTGTCACCATACATGACATCTCGGTATATGGAATTGCACATGTCCGTCAGCCGAAGTGATCCCTGGAATGGGTCTTCTATAGTGTGTCCAATCTGGTATACTCCAAACATAAGCCAGGCTACCACCCCAACGGTTGGCCCCGTCATAAAGCCAAGCTTGTCGACCATGCCAAATGGAAGAGTGAACGACCACAACGTCAAGCTTCTCAGGGCGTGCCGGGCATAGTTCAGTGGCACAGCAGTCTGGTGGAGCCTTTCGCAGTGCCCGATGCAATCGTTCAATTTGCTGGCAGCCTTCAGGAGCTCCAGTCTCTCTCTCGACGACCAGTTAATGCAGTATGGAATTTCTGTGAATTCGAGGCCGAGGCGGTCGGTGACCCACAGGGGACGATTGTGTGACTGGGCGCACTTGTTTAACACCGAGTTGGGGAGGAGGCACCATGGGAGAGACCGCTTGTCCACCCAACACTCCCTTGCAGCATACTTCAATACTCTGTTATGAATGTTACTTGTGGTACGCGGCTCATTCAAAAGAAGAGCATGGGGAGAACCTTCGAGTTTTCCACATTGGGAATGGTCGAGGCACCGAGGCTGGATGTGATGATGAAGTAGGTAGGGAAACGCAGCCAGTAATCGCTGGATTCTCTGCTTTCTCTTGGGCCCAACCTCGCGTTCATAAACTGAGGTCATCCGTGTGATGTCACGGCAAGTGTTGAGAAGTTGCTCCCATGTTTGGCGTCCCTCCTGAATTGAGGAAAGTTGAAGCAGCAACGAAATGGTAAATGAGCTCTTGGACGCAGTCACGAGCCGTCTCCTTTGAATGAGTAGTCAAGAACTCACCTTAAACCGTTGATATGCCGAGTTCGTTCGAAATACGAGCAGCAATCCAATCACGCTTGAAATCAAAGAGTGCGGAGTCGGGCCCAAGCACATCTTGTCTGCGACATGGCCCAACCCTCCAATGTTACACAACTTGTGCACAATAGAAACTAGGGTTGACCAAGCCGTGATCCATCCCACAGGACCCTTGATCTCGCGCAGTATAGCGGAGTTGGGAAGGGACTGCATGTTGTGAAACCAGTCGGAGGCGCTGTAGCGCTTATCATTGGCGTCGGCAAAAGTGTCTATCTCTGCGTCGAGGGCTTCGGTATCACATGATGGTTGGCGGAACGACAGGCCGGGTGTCGGGGGTACATCCGACAGTGTATGGCTGATGTATGCCACTTGGGTGCCTGATGAGGCTGCCCCAGCGGAGTGATAAAATGATGGAGTCGAGGTCGAGACAAGACTTGAAACCGACGCCGATTTGGGCGGCGCAAAGGCCTCTGACGCTGATGCTGCCAGCGCCCCGGCAAGGAATATTTGATAGGCTCGGTTATAGTACTTCATTGTTGCACTTGTGGGGATATGAAATAATAATATGCCAATAAATAGTGCTCACAAAATAATGATGAGTGGGTATTGATTGTGAAATAGTGATCGATCGTGAACCAGCCTGATGGACGCGGGGAGCGGAGTCTCTTTTTTTTAATAATAACGCTGCACGGAGAGTGAATCTCCGCGGAGAAGGCGTTTTAGTCGGATGGATGTTTGTGAATCTTTTGTGTGTCCTTATGTGTCCTTTCAATGTTGTTGACTGTTGTTGGGCTTGTTTGTCGAGGTTCGAACGGAAGGATGACGTTGGAAGTCACAACGTGACGACAGCAATTTTGAATCTTGCGAGCACCTGCTCGCGCGCCTTCTGCGCACAGCTGTCTGTTTCGGTGTTTTGATGATAAAAAATAATACACATACGATCCTTACGTACAATAGTAGGAACGGAAACATAATATTTTTGCCGCCAGCCAGTCTTCGCGGTAAAATTACACTCGCGGCGTGTGGCGTGGGCTGGAGGAAAGTTTGGGGTTGACTAAAAAATGCCATACGGGTCAAATCATAATCCGCTTTTGTGGATGGTGGCTAGAATTTTTTCGTACAAAATTGTACATGT
>JALLOS010000919.1:0-18346 GCA_036939435.1 Stephanodiscus minutulus
TTCAGATGAGAAGAGCTTCGGCGCGCAGATGAGGTTTGATGATATGCTGACGAGTGCCCCGAGAAGATGGATACTTCCTTCCTCAAGAAGAGAGAGCCACGGAAAACATTAAAGTGACATGCCTTTGTTGACTTATCATACAAATAAATAATGAATTTTAAGCCCCGTTATTACACCAGCCCCAAAGGCACGAATGCCCGGATCTTTCGACTTCCAAATGATAAACACGTGACGCAAAAGTTACCGAATAGACCCAAATGAAGAATGCGCGAAAGATTCTCCAATTAACGAATCCTGCGACGGCTACGGCTGTATCCCTCCGACTCGTCGTCCGACTCGGTACTCTCGTCGTCGCCGTCGTCCTCCGCCCTCTGCTGAGGTTTCTGGAACGAGTCCTTCATCGCAGCGACCTTGCGCGTCTCGCCCCACGAGAAGTCGTCCATGTGCCAGAACGCGTACAGCGGCAGCACGAAGTAGAAGACCGGCACGCCTACGATGGTGAAGTAGATGAACCAAAAGAGAAAATCGTACCTCGAGCGGAGCACGAACACGATGATCTGTACGCCGATGATGAGGCCGTACAAAACGAGTAGGAGGAGGGAGAACTGGGTCTTCCCGGCCGCGACGAGGAAGATCAGGTACACGGCGTACACGGTCGACGCCGGCAGGATCATACACGCGATGAGGTCCAGGTACACCACAGTCTTCATCGAGCAGCAGCACACGCCGCACATGGTCTGAACCTTGGTCAGCTCTAGGAGGTTGTGGTACGTGGAGTTGATCCAACGCCGACGCTGCGACAGGAGGATCCTCATCGAGTGCGGCACGATCGTGAAGCACTGCGCCTCGGGGACGTAGCTGAGGAACATGCCGGAGAAGAAGTGCAGCAACAGCGTCGTCAACATCCGATCTTCGCCGAGGTGGAAAAGATTCTGCTCGTGGAGGCTGTCGATGTCGTTACGCAGGTACTCCGCGTAGACGTGATCGTCCGCAAGTAGCGGCTTACCGTCGTCGTTTAGGATGCGGTACATGGTGAAGCACCCGGGGAGGCACGTCACGCACCCGAACGCCGACTCGAACGCCTTCTTCATGTGGTGATTGTTGTAGTACTCGAACACCTGCATCATCTGAAAATCGAATATAGAGTAGTATTTAAATGTACCCGTCATTAGTGTACACGTGGGGGGAAAATAAAAAAAACAAACATAGCTATTTTTCTCGTCAACAACTCACCGTCACCCAGCTCTGCCACTTGTTGTCGACCTTCGTCTCGCCGCAAAGCGCGAGGATCCTGTCGTTCTGGTTCATGGCGTAGGTCATGTGCGTCACGGAGAGCTCCTCGACGCGCGTGTCGGCGTCGATGGTCATCAGCAGCCTCATGTCGTCGCTCTGCATGTTCAGGTCGATGAGCGCGTCCTCGATGGCGGCGTCCAATTCGGTGAGCTCCCTGCCGTGATACACGCGGTTGAAGTACCCCATGATGATGAGCTGCGAATCGCGCTTTCCGCGATTGCCGGGCTTCGCGCTACCGGTCTGCTCCATCGGGAGGCCGTGCTTGACCACGACGAGGTACTTCAGCGACCTGTCCTCGACCTCGTAATATCCGTGGTACACGCGCGCGCGGTTCGACGTGAGGAGCCCGATGGAACCGTAATCGTACAGCTCGTCGTTCTGCGGGTCCATCTCGAATCCTAATATCTCGGCAAGGTGCTCGGGGGTCGACAAATCCTGCCCCTGCCCGGTGACGACGCCGTCGGCGATGATGAATATGACCTTGTTCTCCTCGGGGTACGTAGTGGCCAATACCGAGTCGATCGTCTTGATGAGCTCCTTCCCCCCCTCGTTGTAGCACGGGACCATGATGATGACCTGGTCCTGCGTGTCCTCGTCGGTGTACGTGCGCGTGCCCTTCGCGACGTACATGAGCGAGCACAACATCTGCGCGACCATGATGACCGCCACGAACGCCAATAGGAAGTACATGATTATGTTGAGAATGAAGCAGATGACGTCGAAGCGGGTGTCGATAATACCCACGTAGAACAGCTCGTCCATGCATCCCAATAGCTTGTCGTCGGGAAAAAGGCTATCGAACAGCTCGGTCGCGTCCTCGTTGAGCTTGTTGATCACGAGGTTATTCAATTTCTGCTCGAGGTACGCGTGGGGATGGTCCTTCTCGATCTGCTTCGTCTGTTCGTTACGGATGTTGTTGACGTATTCGGTGACGTTGTACACCCTATCCTTTATCGACACCCAGAACGTGAAGGCGGAATTGATGAGCTCCTGCTCGTCGTGCGCGCGCACCCCCTTCTCGAATTCGCCCATGTACTTGGCGGTGGCGTTAATGCCCGCCACGAAGTCGTGGCACGGCAGGCCGTTCTTCAGGTCCTCCCCGGTGAAATCGGAGCATACGGGCACGGTGCTCTGGAGCTCGGCGTTGTTCTCGAACTTGGAGGGGTTGACGCAGTAGTCCGGCAGGACCGCGGGGGGCAGGCGGGGGAAGAGGCGACTCGCGTCGTCGTGCAGGAATGCCTCGATCCCCGCGGGTCCGGTGGGATGACGATCGAAGAGGCCGGTGACGTCGTACACGTGCCCGTTGAGGACGATCCAATTCTCGTCGACGCGCTCCTGCACGTCCGGTAAGGTGTACACCGTCCTCTCCCGGCAGAGCAATATGGGTATGAACCCGAACGCACCGACGAAGAAGACCGACGCGACGAACACGCAGAAGCATATCGCGACCTTCTCCCTCCACGCCTGCTTCGCCTCTGCGTCCTCCTTGCGTATGCACGTGTCGGGCACGCACATCGTGACGCACCGACTGAAGTTGTACCACCACATGGCGCGCTTGTTCTTGGCCCCGCCGGTGACGTTGGCGTTCTTGCCCTTGTTGTTCTTCTTGGTGGTCGATTTGGACGCCTGACTGTTGCTACGATCGTCGTCGTCGCCGCCGCCGCCGTTGTTGGCGTAGGAGACGATGTCCTTCCTGCCGTTGCCCCTGGTGGACTTGCTCCCGCGGGAGGAGGAGTCGCGGGACTCCCGGGAGTAGTAACTCCCCTGCTCGGGGATGCTTTCGTCCTCGTCCTCGTCCATCGTGCCCCCGTCATCCCCGTTCTGCCTACGCTCGTACTTCTTGCTCCCCCCGCCTCCTCCTCCGCGCGACGAGTTCCCCCCCCCGCTGGACCTGCCGCTCCTGCCCGAGTAATACGACGCCTCCTCCTCCTCCCTCGTCAGGGCGGCGGGGGGGATGGTCCCCCCGGCCCCGCCCCTCCCGCCGCCGCCGCCGTTGCGCGAGCTCGCGACGGAGCGTCCGCCACGGTACTCCCTCGCGCCTCCGCCGCCGGGCGCGTACCTCCTCCCCTCCGGATCGTCCTGCCCGAACTCGTGGCTGTACCCGTCGGGCTCGCGGCGGCTGTTGTGGGAGGACAGCGGGGCGGGGGCGCCGCCGTACCTGGAGTCTTCGGCATCCTCCCTGTAGGCGGATGCCCCCCCGCCACCGCGGCGGGAGGAGGGGGGGGAGGAGGAGGAGGAGCCCTGGCCGCCGCCGTGGCCGCGGTCGTCTTCGTCGTCGTAGTATCCGCCGACCCCGTCGTGCTCGTCGTAGTAGTCGAACGGCCTGCCGCCGCCGCCGCCGCCACCGCGGGAGGAGGAGGAGCGGCGATCGCCACCGTCGTCGTTGCTGCCCGTGAGCTCGTTGACGAGCCCGAGGAGGCGGGAGGTGGCGCTCGACCTCTCGTCGTCGTCGGGGGCGGCGGATCCTCGACCGCGGGATCCGCCGGCGCGGGAGGACGCCCCGCCCTGCCCGACGCCACCGCCGCCGCCGCCGCCGCCGCCGCCGCCGTTGGAGCGGGATCCCCTCGAAGACCCCGCGATGGAGCGGGGGGGGGGAGGGGGGGGGGGGCGAGGACCCCTGGAGGAGGAAGACACGTGGGACTTGGAGGCGGCGGCGGAGTTCTGGGAGGAGGACACGCCCGCGAGGGGTTTCGGCTCGGCGGCGTTGTAGGCGGAGAGGCCCGCGGAAAGGGAGGACATCGACGACTCGTCGTGTCTGCTGCTCGACATTATTATGATTCGATTACTACTTACTACTTTTCTTATTCGATGGGGTGGATGGATGAATGGATATAATATAATGGAGAGAGGATGATGATGAATCCTCCACCAAAAGAAGAAGAAGCAAAAGAGTTGTGAGCTAAGCCGAGAATTCTTGCAGTGATTTTTTGATGCGTTGATCTACCTCCTTCAGTCATGTCACGAGTTGAGTTGTTTTTGCGACGTGATCGAGGAGATCGGGAGGCTGGTCAAATTTTACTGTTGCTACAGGTCACGTAGGAATAAGTTGGATGGATATGGGTTCACCCCTTCCGTTCAACGATCCAACTTGGCAAGCATCCCAGTCTAATTAAGATCCTGCTTGGGGAGTCACACAGACTGTAAGTACTACTAGAACCGGTCAGCCGAATGTATTTTGTTGGGCTCGTTGGTGAGGCTGAATGTACCACGATAGAGTGATTGACAGCCCGAACAAAAATAATGTATGAAGACCGGTAAGCTTCAGATGGTAGTTTGTTGGGCCTTCGGATAAGGCTGTTCTACTGAGTGATGTGCCTACGAAAGTACGATTCGATACTCCTCTGTCCACGATGTACAGACGGTATCGTGTTTACAGATAGTGTACATATTATGTGTAGTGAAAATAATGATTACGTGGGAAAAATCAGTATCGTTTTGGCGGGAAATTATACAGCGCGGGAAGGAAGCCCTCGACCGACGACGAACGATGCCGCACCAACGCGAACGCAACGCCGTCCGATCCTCCGACGGGATCGCCGCCGCGCCTGCTGCGCCCCCGTCGCAACCGTCGTCGTCGTCGTCGTCGTCGTCGTCTTCGTCGTCTTCTCATCGCTGGCAGCGATACGCCATCAAGCTCGCGTTCGACGGCACGACGTACCGCGGATTCCAATCCCAACCCCACCGCAACACCGTGCAGGATCAGATCGAGAGCCGTCTGTTCGGGCTCCTCCGACGTCCGGTCAGGATCGAGGCCTGGGGACGGACGGATACCGGCGTTCACGCGGCGGGTGCGGTGGTGTCGGTCGATCTGCACGAGGAGGAGGTGATGAGGTTCGCGAGCGCGATGATGGCGGGGAGGAAGACGAAGAAGAAGAAGGAGAAGAAGGGGGGGTTGACGACGGCGGGGACGGGGAAGTCGAATGGCGAGGAGGAGGAGGAGGAGGAGGAAGAGGAGGAGGAGGATTCCCCGACTCCTGCGGAGGTGGAGGAGGTTCCTACCAAGGCCGCCGCGCGATTCCTACGCAGCGTGCTTAAAGAATTCGCATGCGACGCCGGCGGTCGGGACGTCCCCGGCGGCTGCGGCTCGAGGCGCGGTTCCATCGTCGCGCGGTCGGTCGTGCCGGTATCGGCGGACTTCGACGCGCGGTACTCCTCCCGGTGGAAGAGGTACGCCTACTACGCCGTCGGTGGAGGAGGTGCGGCGCTACCGTTCGCGTGGGGTCGACACTCGTGGCGCGTGAACAAATGTCTGAACCACGATGCGATGGTCGAGGCCGCGTGCATGATGAGCGACGGGGAACGTAACTTCGAGTGGTTATGCGTGCTGCAGCGGGGGGAGATGCGAAACACGCGCAGGAAAGTGAACCTGCGCGTGGAGAGGGTGAACATGCCAGAAATGACGACGATTGCGACGGCGGACGGGACCGCCGGGGGGGACGGCGACGACGACGGGACGCCGTACTTCTTACGGGGGGGGGGGGACGGCGAGGACGATGCTCCCGCGATATACAGGATCCACTGCACGTGCGATTTCTTCCTGTACAAGATGATGAGGAGGATCGTCGGGGTGCTGGTCGCCGTGGGGGGGGGCGATGCGAGTTTGGAAGCGCTTAGATCGTGCTTGGACGAGTACGACGATTACTACCACCGCGGCGACGATTCGGAAGACGACCGAATAATGCAGAACGATGGCGACGGTACCACCGCCGGTGCAAAGAAGGCGGAGAAGAACAAACCCGCGGTCCCTCCCAAACTGCTGAATACGGCACCGGCGAAGGGATTGTGTCTGGAACACATCGAATATGACATTGCCATATGAGTGTAAATCATTGACATGAAAGAGAGATTAAGGACACGATCCTTCTTCTTCGTGCGAAATATCGTAAAATCTACTTTTCTTGCATATATATATAGTAATGCTGCCTTGAAAAGAGATACATTGTATTCCGCATCCTTAACCCAATGAGCAGGAACAGCAAAGAACATTATTAGTACATGAAACATATATTGTCATGATCCCATGAGATGGACACTTACACAATGAGACATGAGGTATGGTTTCGGAGAAACTATTACTATGATTTTGATATTGCCATATTATACGCATAAGAATATGTAACATTGTTGTTGCATACACCAACATACAAACCAACGCAACCCCAAAACCCCATCTATCGTATTTCAATCAACGACTGTTCTATTTTTCTGAGCGACGAATCTAGAAGTATCAACCCTCGGGAACGAATAATAACCCCCCCCCCCCGCCGACGACGCCCCTCCTCCACCTCCGCCTCCTCCTCGCTGCTGCTGCTGCTGCTTCTCCATTTCGTCGAAACAGGACGTGACCAAATCCCTGTACAGTCGATTATCCATCTCGTTCAACCTCGTGAGGCTAAGGACGTGCTCGAACGACACCCTCAACGGCACTTTGCGATTCGCCTCCCGCGCCTCCTCGCCGCAGAACATGGAGCTCGGGACGTTGAACCCCCTTACGCCGCCGAAGAAATCTTCCACGGCGCGGACGTATTCCGGATCATCGAATTTCGAATACACCAGTATCATGTTGTACCGCAGCAGGCGATCCCACGCCAGATTGTACTCCGTGAACCAATTGTCGCGCGTGCATCCTTTCCCCGAGAAGCTCTGGACGTAGCAATTCACCGCGCACGATACGAACGAGAACGGCTCGTCGCAATCCGACTGCTCCTCGAACCCACCCGTATAATTCCAAGATTCGAACGGCATGGCATTGTCCGGCGTAGGTACGAACAGCGACGAGTTCTTGACGAGCTGATCGCATCCCCACCTGGCATCGTACTTGAAGTGACTCACCGATCTCTCGACGGGATCGCGAATGTTCGTAACGTAGAAGGTATCGGATCGGCTTCCCACCTCCTCCTCGGCGTATGCGTGTTTGTACTCCAATATTCGCAAGTGTATTCGATGTTTGGATGCGACCTTCTTCAGGTACTTGCGTATCATCGTACCGCCGGCCTTGCGCACGTGGTAGAAGTATATCCGCTTGATCGGCGAATTGGCTGTTTCGTCGTCGTTCTCGCTCCGCGCTATCGCCGGGCCGCCGCTCTTCTTGTCATTGGACGGGGTGCCGACCCTCCAGTGCGGGTGACACGACGGCAGTGGCGAACGCGTCGTCGTCGTCGTCGGTCGCAACCGCAGTCGCTTTTCGGCGGGCGTCGTCGCCATCCTCTCCACCATCTCGATCATCAACCGAAGTTGAAAGATGTATACGACGATGCACGATAGCAGGACGAATAATATGTTCGTTGTTCGTCGTCGTCGTCGTCGTCGTCGGCAGACGATGTAAGAAGAAAAGGCTCTTCTCACATAATCCATCATGGCGCGTGACTCTAATAAGAGGGCCGCTCCTACTTATCTCCTCTCTAGAGAGAGAGCACTTATTATGTAATTGACGCTTCTTGCGGTCGTCGACGTAGGGTAGAGAACGGGTCGGTCATCCTACGCGCTGTCCTCTTATAATATTGGGATGATGGTAGCGCATCACCATCGAGGCCATTGGGTGTACAGCATTTTCGGTTTATGAGCACACCATGCACTCTTTTGGACAGGCAATCATCTGAGCGGAGTACTTAATAATACTGGTGTCGTAACGTCGTAACAGCCGAAGCGCTGTTTATCACTCTCTCGTATCAACTCTACACTACTCTACTTACTCTATCTACTCTAGCTAGTAGATATCACATCAGTAGTTGTTTTACACACTACTTAGAGTATTTTTCAGTGTAGATAGCCCGGCGATCGCACTCTAATACTCTTTATTTAAGGTGAGCAGGTAGTATTAGGTGTCAAAAACACCGCCGCCGACGCCGCGACACAACAACATCATTTATTCATTACCATTGTCGGGACACACACCAGGCACATCTTTTACCCATATAATATTGCATCATCATATTATTATCTCGTCAAATGAACGCGGTCGTCGGCGGGGTACCCGTACGTCGACCCCGCCGCCGCCGCCGAGACGAACGCCGGACGACGACGATCCCCCCCCCTCCTCCCCGGACGAGCTCCCACCACATCGCCGTCGCCGTCGTCGTGGTCGTCGTCCTGATGGCGGTGGCGATGATCGCGTCGTCGTCGGACGCATCGTCGTCTCCCGAGGCATCATCATCATCATCGGCGGCAAAGGCGGCGGCGATGGCGTCGGCGTTTGCTGCCCCCCCCCTCCGGCTCCGGCCATCCGTCGTCGTCCCGGGCAAGGATGAGGAGGCGGGAAGAAGGCCGCGAACAACGACGTCGCCGCCGCCCGAGAGGAGCGACAGCGTCGTTATCGTGAGCAGCGTGTCGAGGAAGGATAGATACTCTCGAACGATATTCAATCGAGGTGGAGGCGGGGTGGGGGGGAGCGACGGCGGCAACGCATGGAAGGACGACGCCCCCGGGGGGCCGGCCCCATCATGGCCCGGCTCCTCCGGCCCCGATCCGCCGTGGGGGGATGACTACTACGCCGACAACGACTACGACGGCGAGTATCCTCCTCCTCCCCCCTGGAGCGGCGGAGTGGGTCGTCGAATGAACGGCGGCGATGATGCGAGGACGACGACGCCGCCGCGGAGTCCGAGCGATAGACTCAAGAGGGAGCAGGATGATTACCGCCGGGGGAAATTCAGCAGGGCGCCCCAGTGGCCTCAGCAGGTCTACACTCGGGACTTCGTACGGAGATTGGACGGTACGAGGGACGTCGACGACGACGACGACGACGGCGGGTATTACTACGACGGCGCGTACGCGGGCGACGACAACGATTCCAAGTACCGCTTCGGGGCCTGGGACACGGGCCCGGGACCGCGGCCCGGCCCCGACGGGCCGTACGCGGAGCGGCGGTGGCGGGGCGACCGTCCGGGGACGGCGGGAGGGTCGCCGTCCTCCTCCCCTCCTCCTCCCTCTCCGTCTCGGGGAAGACGGAATGATTACCCCGACGACGATGACGCGGGTCGGTACGACGGCGATGCGCGCGTGGGTTACGGTCGACGCGGAGGCATCATCGGCGGGGGTGGCGGCATCGGCGGTGGGGGCTACGGCAGCGAGGACTTCCGGCGCGGGGGGGGCATGATGCCATCCTCCTCCTCCTCCTCCTCCTCCTCCAGATCACAAAGCACTTTCCTGGCTTGTCGGACCGCACCGCCGCCTTCCGGGGGGCAGCGGGAGAAAAAGAACGGCGACGACGACGACGACGTCGGCGGCGGCGGCGGTGGGGGGGGGAGCGGCGCATCCAGGGGGGGGAGGCGACGACGCGGCCGCGGCGGGGGGGGCGGGGGGGGGGCTCGTCCCACGGGGACGGCGGCGGCGGCAATAACGACAGCAACAACACCACCACCACCACCACCACCACCGCGCACGGCAACACGACGACGCGGCCGCGGCGGCGGGGGGGGCGGGGGGGGGGGCTCGTCCCACGGGGACGGCGGCGGCGGCGGCAATAACGACAACAGCAACAACAACACCGCCACCACCACCACCACCACCGCCACCGCGAACGGCAACGGCGGGCGGCAGCGACAGCGGTCCTCCGGCGACGACCGCCGGGACCGCCGGCGCGACCCCCAGGACGCCCCCAACGCGACGCCGTCGTCGGACTCCCCCCCCGCCTTCGCCGTCGCCGTCGTCGCCGCCGCCGCCGCCGACGTCTTCGGGGAGGACAACGACACGTACGCCTCGTGGACCGTCCCGCCCCCCGCGCCGCCGCGTCCGGGCGCGATCTTCCCCCCGTCGTCGGGATCGTTCGTCGTCGGCGGCGGCGGCGGCGGCGCGACGACGGCGACGACGACGGTCGCCGTCGACTACTTCGGGATCGTCGGGGGCGGGGGGGGGGGCGGGGGCCTCGCGTCCGCCTTCCCGCCGCCGCGGTCGGCCGGACGCCGCGACTACGGGATCTTCGCGCCGCCGCCCCGGGATGCTGCCGACGACGGGGGGATCGGGGGGGGGGGGGGGGGGGGGGGGGGGGGGGGCGACGCGGGGGGCGCACACGGCGACGAGGACGGGGACGGCATCACGGACCAGCTGGGCGTGGCGGGGTTGCTCCTTGACGACGACGACGAAGACGAAGACGACGACTACGACATTGAAGAGGAAGAAGGAGGAGAAGAAGAAGTGTTCGAAGAAGGAGGAGGGGGAGGAGGAGGAGGAGAGGATGATGCAGTGGGCGACGACGACGACGAAGTGGACGGAGAAGACGAAGGAGAAGATGTTGCGGGGGACGACGCCGACCTCGTCGGGGCTGCGCTCGAGGGGGGCGCGAACGCAGACGCATCCTCGGTCGCGGCGGAGGAGAAGGGCGGGACGGCGGCGGACGTCCGAACTTCGCACGGCGTCGCCGCCGGCGGGGAAGAGGGCGCCGTCGCACCGGCGACGACTACGGCTGCGACGAACGGCGGAAGCGGAAGGCCGCGGTCGTCGTCGTCGTCGTCGTCGTCCGGGGGCCTGATCGCCCTCCCCGCGGGGTTCTCGGTGGGGGCGGACGGGAGCGTGGTGCTGCGCGCGTCTTCCTCGCCGACGGGGAGGGCGGACGATCGCCCGTCCTCCGCGGCGGCGTCGGCGGCAGCGGGGGGATACGCGGACGGCAAGGGCGGCGGAGGCGCCGCCGCCGGGTCGAGGAAGAAGAAGAGGAGGGGGGCGAGCAAGACGACGACGCCCCCGACGGACGGCGTCGACGTCGCGACGGCGAAGATTTCGACGTCCGACGCCATCAGGAAGCTAGGGGCGACGGAGGTTTCCATCGGCGAGGCGACGAGGGTCCAGGTCAAGCAGCCGGAGGCGGCGGACCAGTCGGCGTCGGACGACGCCGCCGGCTCCACCCCGGACGCGAAGGTGACCGGGGCGGAGGCCACGAAGGGCGCGCGCAGGAGCAGCAAGCACTTGCGGGCGGACCCCGCCAGGCGCGGGGGAGATGGGGTCACGGGGAGCGACGATGCCTCGATGCTCAGGGCGGCGAGGCACTTCAACAAGATGGTCAGGGTGTGCGTGGAACGCTCGGACCCCGACGGGATGCGCAAGATACTGCGGGACAAGCACAACCACCGCTTCGCGTTGGACAGCCACGTTCTGGAGACCGTGCTCAAGGCTTACGTGATGGCGGCCATGTTCGAGGATGCGCTGTACTGCTGTCGCAACTGCGCCCTGCCGGGGACGCTGAGCGCCATTCAGGCGGAAAGGATACTGCAGTGCCTCCCCCAGAACCTACGCAATTCGAGCGCGTACACCGCCGCCGACATGATCAACGCCCTGTGCATCGCGACCCACTTCGACCAGCCGACGTCGCGCACGTACTTCATGCGCATCGTGCGGGGGATCGCCCTGGAATTTCTGGAGGAGGCCACCTCGGCCCGCGATCGCATATGCTCCGCGCCGTGCGAGCGTCTCGTTCGATCGGCGTACTGCGTCGTCGACGCGCGACTGAGACGCGGGAAGAAGCCGTCTGACTTGGTCGTCGACCCCGGACGTCAGCTCGGCGTGTTCATACCCGACACGACCGAGAATCGAGGGATGCAGGCGGGGGACGCCGTCTCCATCCTGCCGTACGCCGGGCCGTACCCCATGAGCGCCGAGAGCCTGGACCGCAACATGATCGAGGCGACCGTCGCGAACGCCGCGCCCCTGGTGCTACGCCTGCAGGACAAGGGAAACATGGAGCTGTACCGCCTGCTCACCGACAACGTCGAGGGGAACGTCTACCGCATCGACAAGCTGGCGAATCGCATGGGGTTCACGCGCCAGCTCGCCGCGGCCGTGTCAGTGGTGAGCCCCCCCGAGCACGACGAGGACGGGTATCCCGTCGCCGACAGGCGACACCCGAGCGCGGAATTGATAAAGGCGATCACGGCGATGGACGAGAACATCGATCGCGTGATGATGGCGGGGGGGAACTTCCACCCCCCGACGAACGGCAGGGGAGGTCGCATGCACGAGCAGACGAGCATCGCGGCGATATGCTCGCGTGCCGTGCCCTGGAGCGCCTTCGATCGTGGTTGCGATTA
The DNA here is from genome assembly GCA_036939435.1 of Stephanodiscus minutulus. NCBI lineage: Eukaryota > Bacillariophyta > Thalassiosirophyceae > Thalassiosirales > Thalassiosiraceae > Stephanodiscus > Stephanodiscus minutulus. The sequence goes on from JALLOS010000919.1 coordinate 12,309, forward strand.
CGACGACGACAGCGGACAGGAGTCGATGCGCTCCGAGTCGCTCCTAGCGCTGGAGAAGTACGGCGCCCTCGAGGGACTGAACGAGTCCCAGCGCCTCGCCGTGCAGGGTGCGGCCACGAATCGTCTTACCCTGGTCCAGGGCCCTCCCGGCACGGGCAAGACGGCCGTCGCGATAAGGATATTACAGCATTGGGCCAGGGTCGCCCAAGCGCGAGTTAGACCCGGGTGCGACCCATCCCCAATCCTCGCCACGTCGGATTCCAACATTGCGGTCGACAACCTCGTCGAGGGATGCGCAAACGTTGGCCTGCGCGTTGTCCGCCTGGGCCGTCCCGAGGCTATCCGCCCCGAGCTCCTACAGTACTGCATCGATCGTTCCCCCGCAGACAGCAAGGGGGGCGGCGGCATACCCGCCTCCATGATGAAAGAGAAGATGAAAATCCTCAAGAACGCGCAGGTCGTGTGCTGCACGTGCATCGGATCCGGCGGTGATATTCTCGACAGCATGACGTTCGAGCGGGTAATGGTCGACGAGGCCACGCAGGCGACGGAACCCGCCGTGCTCGTCCCCATTGCGAGGGGATGCCGTCAGCTCGTCTTGGTCGGCGATCACTGTCAGCTGCCCCCCACGGTGCTGAGCACGAGGGCCGAGGAGGAGGGCCTGGGGGTGCCCCTATTCTCGCGCATGGTCGCCTGTGGCGTTCCCCCCTTTATGTTGGATACGCAATATCGGATGCATCCCGGAATATCCATGTTCCCCTCCGATCTATTCTATGGCGGGAAATTGAAGGATGGGGTGTCTCCCCCGGAAAGGAGGCCCTTGCAAGGGTTTCCGTGGCCACGTGAGGAATTCCCAGTTGCTTTCATACCCATCATTGATAGCGTTGAGATCGACGATGGTGTGAGCAAGGCGAACGAGGCTGAGGCATTGGAGGTTTGTCATGCGGTTGTCCAATTGCTCGATGGCGGACAGTGCACGGTCTCCGACATCGCCGTGGTTACTCCTTATGCGGCGCAGGTGCGTCTCATCCGGCGGCAACTTCGTAACCTGCTTCCGCAGGGACCGCCCTTCGTCGAGGTATCCTCCACCGATGGATTTCAAGGTCGCGAGAAGGAGGCGGTGATTTTTTCCGCCGTTAGGAGCAACTCCTACGGCGCTGTCGGCTTCGTCTCCGATTGGCGGCGCATCAACGTGTCGTTCACGCGAGCCAGGCGCGCTCTCATCGTCGTCGGCAATCCTGATACCCTCCGCAGGGGGGATCCCGATACCTTCGGCGCCTGGCTCCAGTGGGCCGACGCCCACGGGGTCAACATGATGAGTCCCGGAAAACCAAGGGGCAGGTACGAGCCTGAAGTCCTGCGCAAGGTTCGAGGCGGAACGACGGCGGCGGAAATGCTCAAGGACGTCCTCGACCGTCAGCAGGCCCAGCTGAAAACTGCGGAGCAGCAGCAGGCGCGAGCGGTGGTCAATGCCGCCGGTCATATCATGGGCAAAGAAGCAGATAATATGGGTAATGCAGCGACGAATGGGTCGTCCCTGACGCTGAAGGATGATCTGGCCATGCTGGAAAATTCTGACGGATGCTGGGATGATAGTGACGATGATATCGTAGGCACTAACAATCACACGACGTATCGTTCTGCGAATGATACGAATTCAGGAATATCGGAAAATGAATCTGATGAGCCGCTGGACGCTTGGGACCTATGACGTGGGAGATTCGAAAGAGTCGAGTTTTATCTCTGTTCCAGTGATGTTGGGTATTAGCGGAGGGGAGCTTATGTGGCGCCGTGTGTTGTTCAGTACGAAATGCTCGTTATTGCATGAATCAATCAGTACATGGCATTATGATGGGTGACTTAATTATTGCCCGTGCTTACATTGGATTTGAAAAGTCATAATTACGATTCATTAACGAAGTCAAAAATTATCTTAAGCGAGGGAGTCTTCAGTGAATTTCGGCATTGAAACAATCATTGTTCTCTCTCGTCTCTATCGAACTACTAATAACGGAGAAGTATTTGCTCCTTAAGTGAATTATTTGGATTTATTGGAAATGGTACACTGGGCATTGGATGATGCTACGATATGCAAGTGAACGTCAGACCTGGGTACATCGGAGAAATTGCTGTCGTGAATTACACAATCCTGCATCTTTTTTATGTGAGGGAAAACCGAATCTTTGCGTCACTCCCACTTTTATTTTGTCAGCGCGTTATTTTCCCCTAGCATTGCAACGATTCACCGATTAGTCATAGTTTATTTTGTATCTGACGTGCACTTAAAATAGTATCATCAGTTGTCATCCGAACTCGTATCATTTTCGCTTTCATGGTTGCACTCATGGAAACTTATAGCATCTTGCGATGACACCATTTCTCTTCGTGTCGTTACAGAGAAGCATACCCCTACCATAGAATGCTGCACTCTTCGCCGCTCCTGCCTTCTGTCTTCACTTTGAGTCAGAATTATTTGGTGATGATGTGCCGGCATCGAGGGAGTGCACGTCGCTGATTGAGATCATCTTGCAGAGGTGCCGATAAGGGTCTTTGTTGCAGTCTGAATGGTCATGATCGAGACACAGGGCAAGTTGCGGGTGCTCTCTTGACCACCAGTATGGCAGTGCGTACTTCACGCACGTGCCAGATCACAACTTGAGGTCTCCCATTTTAGTAATGCAGCTCTAAGTCAGAAGGTTACACTCTACGAGCTAGACATTTACCTCCCAAGTGAAAGAACCTCAAGGGAGCTGGATAAGCAGAAGTATGGTTTCAAATGACTTAATTCCTAATTACAAACAAAGTGAGTTATATCTAAAAGAACAAAGCAGGAAGGCAGCCCCCGCCCTCTCAATTTCAATTTCTATTCCCCTATATCAGTGGCTTGAATTGCAAATCATCCATATAAGCAAACCCTGAACCATATAGAGCGACATTAGCCCCCCTTCTCATCTTCAGCTTGACATTCAGCGAAGTAACATGGAACGAGATCTCGTGCAGTCCTGCTGGAACCATCACTGAATATTTCCTCCACTCGTGACTGGGGCTATACTCCTCGAGTTTCACCTCTCCGTCAATTTTGAATACGAAGTAATCGAACGGCTCGCCGATGTCGGCGTAATACACAAAGTCGAGATAGCCGCCGAACCACGAATCCAACTTGAGTGTTACGTCGGACGACTTGCCCCCATTGTTATTCAAATCACCGGAACTTAATGAGTATTTGCCTGAGACACTCTTGTTCGCGGTTTGGTACCAGTCGGCAACATGAGTCGCAGTACCTCCATGTATCCACGGCAGTGGCTGCTGGTCACCGTCGAAATTTTCGTCGATGAAGGTTACCACTTCGCTTGGCCTTCCTTGGGTGACGGCATCCGGATCGCACTTGTGCTCCTCGCAGCATTCTTCCTCGGTGGCAAACAATTGCGACGCACGAAAGGGCTTCGTCGCCATCCAAGAATCGTAATCTTCGCCATAGATGCACCTGTTCCCGTCGGCGTGTATGTCCGGAAACCAGAATGCAGTGGAAGACGCCACCTTGGACATGTCTGAAGTCGTCGTCTCTTCAATACTATCATAAGACGACATCTCTAAGACACTATTCGCGGGCAAGTTACAGTGATCCATATTGACAGTACATCCCTGCTGCTCACAGCACTCACACACACCCGCGTAGAGTTCCGTGTTTGGTGGGTATGGTTTTTGGGTAATACAAAAAACAAAACCATTACCACGTATGGGATAATAATAGTGTTCAATGGTGGTGGGCGTTGTCGTCGTCACATCTGGCGTGGTGGTAGTCGTGGCAATAGTGGTGGCTTCAGTCGTCGCCTCAGGTGTCGTGGTGGTTTCAGTCGTCGTCGCAGCTGTCGTGGTGGTAGTCTCAACCGGAGGCAGCACGGGCGCCAGCGGATCTTCCTCATTGGTACAATCATATACGACACCAGTAGTGCATCCATGCCTCGCACAGCACTCGCATATATTCCAGGAGAAATCCACGTTTCCAGGATAAGCTCTATCGGGGTGAGTGGGGACACAAATAACGACATCACCCCCTTCGCTGCGTACGGGATAAAAATAGTTGTGGCCGGCTACAAGGGTGATAGTGGGAGAATTTGTTGGCTTGCTACTGGGAGAGCTCGTCGTGGGAAATTCAGTTGGCTGGCTACTGGGAGAGCTCGTCGTGGGAAATTCAGTTGGCTGGTTACTGGNGCATTCGCACACGGTCAAGGAAAGGTGCGATTTTTCTTCCGCTGGTGTCATATTGGCCACGGCAGCAATATTCTTCTTGGGGCCGTTGAGGCAATAGTTTTTACTATCGAATACTTGGGGGTAGAAAAACGAACACTCGTCGCTCGTACCCATAGCGCAGTCGTGCTTGAAACAGCATTCACACATGGTCAAGGAGAGGTGCGATTTTTGTTCTTCTAAGGTCATGTTGGCCAGGGCGGTAACTTTCGACTTGGATCCATACAAGCAAAAAATATTGCCGCCGAAATTCTCGGGATAAAAATACCACTGGGGGCCCAAGGTCGCCGCCGTGGAAGTGATTCCCGACGCGGTCGTCGCGGCCGTCGTGGTCGTGGGCACCTCCTCGGGACTCGCGGTCGGCCACGCCGTCTCGTCGGGGGGGGTCGGCGCGGGCGTAACTGGTTTCAAAGTAGGAGTACTCGTCGGCATCGTGGTAGGTTCCCAAGTACTTGGCTCCTTAGATGGACTTTCAGAGGGCATCAATGTCGTTGGCTTCAAACTTGGACTATTAGTGTACCCCCAAGTTGCAACACACTCGGTCTCGTTGGCGAACAAATGATTTCCCTCTGTAGTTTCTACCATCATGTAAATAGGATAATCATCACCAAAGTTGCACGATACCGTCTTTGTAACGACGTCCGCCACCGGGTACCAATAATTCGACAACCTCTTCCCGCAGGGAATGTGGCTGCAGCATTGGACCTTAGAATCGAACAGATAAGTGGCGGAATTGTTGGGCAATGTCATGTAGGCATGATAATCATTGCCGGCAATGCAATCTATATACTGATAAGGGAGTGAGGTTCGACTGATAAATACCTCGGGAAACCACTTTGTTTCGGTGATATTGGTGGAGGTCATAACGCAAATCTCAGAGAACCTCAAGCAACATTCGTCCTTGGTCGCAAATAGAAAACTATTGCACAGCGCATTTTCATCGTACAACTCTTCAGGGTATCCGGCGTCGAGGGCGCATCCCCTCTCGACACCGTGGGGATACCAATACTCCCGACCCTTGCCGTCCTCAACGTCACAATGATGGGCGGGGGTGGGACTTATACTTGGCCTCGCGGTAGGAATTTGTGACGGCATCGCGGTCGTTGGCTTCATACTTGGGGCGGTCGTTGGCTTCATGCTTGGACTATCTGTGTGCCCCCAAGCTGCAACACACTCGGCCTCATTGGCGAACAAATGATTTTCCTCCAAGGTATCCACCAGCATGTACATCGGATAGTCGTCACCAAAGTAGCACACCACAGTCTCTTTAACGACGTCAGCCACCGGGTACCAATAATTCGACAACCTCTTCCCGCACGGAATACTCATGCAGCATTGGTCCTCAGAATCGAACAGATAAGTGGCGGAATTGTCAGGCAGTGTCATGTATGTCGGATATTCATTACTGGAAACACAGTACAAAAGCTTGACTTTTGATGCACCACTTAATGTCTCGGGAAACCACTTTGTGTCGGTGATATTGGTGGAGTTCACAATGCATGACTTGGGGAACTTCAGACAGCATTCGTCCTTGGTCGCAAATAGAAAACTTTTGCACAGCGCATGTTCGTCGTAAAACTTTGCAGGGTATCCGGCTTCCAGGGCGCATCCATTCTCGTCATCGTGGGGATACCAATACTCTAGACCCTTGCCGTCATCAGTGTCGCAATGATGGGCGGGGATGGGGGCAGGCGTGGGGCTTTTCGAAGTCGGAGTGGAGGTTGTTGGCTTCTTCGTGGGACTCATAGATGTGGAAGGGGAGGATGTTGGGTATAAGGTGGGAAGGATCG
>JALLOS010000924.1:0-17720 GCA_036939435.1 Stephanodiscus minutulus
ATTTCTGAGTTGTGATAGCGATGAGCGGTGCCAACGTCGTTGCAGGAGAGAACTCCTAATAACTGGGATACGATGGGGGATTGTCAGTTCCTGGTCGAAAATACACGCTCTGCAGGCGGGCGTGGGCTGCCGGGCGGAGAACTATTTGCGAATTACTCTCATTTTTTTTGCGAGAATCATTGAACAACCAACTCTGTTGTCTTGTCTCTTGTGACTTTTCCGCTGAAATCTACGGCTGCGCAGACAGACAGACGAAGATACAGCGTAAAAAAAAAATTGATCGTTTCTTGTGGGTTTCTCTCTATCTCTCTCTTCGTTAGTCCGTGAACTTGAGTACTATTCCTACGTATATGTCGGTGCAGCAAACACGCGCAACACAATCCCACCAACCGCCATACTCTACATACATACTACTCTACAACAACTCTACGATAGAGATGTCAGATCAGAGTCAGATTCACAACAACAACGACATGAGCAACCATAGCTACAATCTTCGCAGGCGCAACGTGGTGGTGGCGCAGTCGTCGTCGCCATCCTCCGAGGTCGTCGCGCCCGCCGCCCCCGCCGCCTTGGCCTCCACCGAAAGCGGCGGCGGCGGCGTCGGCAAACAACCGCCTTTGCCGTCCTCCCCCGCCGCCGCCGCCGGTACCGTCGCCGACTACGAATCCGGTACGAACTGGGTACACGGCGGTGGCATCGAGTCGAATCCCTACCTCTTCGTCCTACTGGTATTATCCCCCTTCGTATCCCTCCTCCTCGCTTACGTGACCTCGGCCGAGATGATGGGAGGAGGAGCGATGGCGGACGGCGGCGACGGCTTCAGGGTCACCCACCCATTGACGGAGATGGTACCGTACTGCCTTTCGGACGTGACTCGATGCGCATATTCGGTATTGCGCGCGGGTTCTTCCGTATTGCCGAATGTCGCCGGATCGAAAATGATCCTGTCGTTCATGGGGTTGGCATTGGTCCTCGAACGGTGTTTGCCCGGAAAGATCGAGCACGGACCGGAGACGGCCACGGGACACGTACCGTCGTACGTGGCAAACGGCGTATCGCACTGCATCGCCTTCTCTTTGCTGTTCTTCCTGGGGAGCGACCTCGGGCCGTGCGGCGGCGGCGGCGGCGGATGGTGGTGGTCGGCGGACCGCTCCGGCCTCTGCGGCGTCGTCCACTACGAACCCTACAGCTTCGGCGTGCTGTACGACCTCTTCCCCCCCGGACTCGCATTCCTGAATCTCTTCGGCATCGTCTTCTGCATCTTCCTCACGTACAAGGGCATGTACCACCCGTCGACGTCCGACAACGGTTCGTCCGGATCGTACGTCAAGGACTACCTCTGGGGTACCGAGTTATACCCCCGCGTGTTCGGTCTCGACCTGAAGCGTTTCGTCAACTGCAGGTTCAGCATGACGTTCTGGCAGCTCGCGGGATTGTCGTACTGTTACCGTTCTTACGTGTTGCACGGAACGATGGATTGGGGTCTCTTCTTCTCGGCGTTGAGCCAGTATCTCTACCTCGTCAAATTCTTCGTATGGGTGAGTTGGGTTTTGTTTTTTTTTTCGCCATCTTTTCTTGTTTCGTAGTAGTAGGGATCGCTTCCCGGGGGGTCTTTGGGTGCGTTCCTCGCCTCGGGGCATCCCCTCCCGTCCCCCCCGCCGTTATCATATTCGCGCTCACGATATTCTCCCCATCGTTCCGGGGTCGTTCGTTCCCAACAACCAGGAAATGGGGTACATGCGCTCGATCGACATCATCGTGGACAGGGCCGGGTACGAGATCCAGTGGGGATGCCTGGTGTGGGTGCCCGCGGTGTACTCGTTCCACACGCGATTCCTCGTCCAGAATCCGTCCGGCCTGTCCTTCCACGCGGCCCTGTCCCTCTTCGCACTCAGCATGGCCGGGGTGGGTTTGAATTACGCCGCCGATCGCGAGAGGGACGTCTTCCGAGCGAGCGGCGGCGAGTGCCTCGTGTGGGGATCGAGGCCGCGGTACATCGTCGCGGAATACACCGTCGTCGACGGCAATACGGGGAAGGGAACGACGAAGACCTCGCTCCTGCTGGCATCGGGATTTTGGGGCATGGCAAGGCACTTCCAATACTTCTTCGAATTGACCGCGGCGTACTCGTGGTGCCTACTGGCGAATCCCGCGAGGAACGGCATCCTCGTAATGTTCTACGCCTTGTTCCTGACGCTCCTGCTGGTGGATCGCGCGAAGAGGGATACGGACAAGTGCCGCTTGAAGTACGGCAAGTTTTACGACGAGTATTGCGACCTAGTCCCGTACAAGATTGTTCCGGGCATTTTCTAAGTTTTGTCTCGACCTTAATCGAAAAACGTGTTACTCTGTTTGAGGGAAGCTAGCAATTTAATTGTAGGTTGACCACATTTAATCTAATCTAATCACTACATGACATCCTCCCAATCGACATGATTGTCTTTTAATTGAGTGTATCTCTAGAGAGGATGATGCAAATTTCCACACAACAGGATGAGAAGTTCACCCTTCTGGCTGATAAAGAAAACAGAGTTACTCCTGCCTCTTCAGTCGATATGGGGGAGAAACTCATGGGGCAAATCGTGAAATATCATATCATTTCGAACTTTCCTCAAGAACGCATTTGTGTCTGTTAACTCCCCCTTCTCCATCAATTGTACCAGCCCGAACGCCTCATCTTCCAGGGAATACTGCGGAGGCATTTTCGGCCCGGCATACTCTTCCCACAGCGACGTGACCACTCTGTGGATGTAGGCGGTCGATTCTCCCCCGAGCAACCAACACCAACCGCTGATTTTTTCCAGCAGTTGTATTTCATACTTTCCATGCGGCATACTCTCGTCGTTGACCAATGGATCGATATACCCCCTCAGAAATAGGGGAAATTCGGTAGTGATTATGATTGTGCCGGGTTTGCATTGCCGTCCGATGGCATGACTGAGTTCTTTCACCAACTCGGGTTTCATGCAGCTGGAGAAGACGAAGGAACAGTCGATATCTCCGAGGTACTCGTACGGGTCCGCGAATGATCCGCAAGTGAAGTCGATCGGTGCCAGTGGAAGATAATTCGTACTACGTCGATCAGATGATGATGTTGTGCAAGATAATGCATCGCTCTCGCTGATAGGAATACGAAGAACGCGATGATACGAATCACCACCACCAATGAGTCCAAGCCTCCGTCTCTCCTCGTCGACGTCGCGGTCCACACAGCAACGATCCGCGATCGATGTAGACATGGTATGCAGACCATCCAATATCTCGAGTCCACGACAAAGTTCGAACTCCGGATGAAGTGCGGCGGCACTGAATACGAGTCGGCCGGCGCCACTTCCGATGTCGCAGAACGTTTTATTCCTCCACGGGGTGGTCGTCAGTAGTAGTCCGGAAGAATGCTGTTGTTTTTCGTCGTCGTCTCGATCATCATCGCTCATCATCATCCCTCCTACATGATGTTCCCACGATTTATCCAGGAGCATGCCAAAAAAATCAACGTCGAATTCACCGTATGTGAATTCCTGCGGCGGACGTTCCCCTCGGGCGACGTACTTCCAATACCCGTCCGTTCTGCTCCTCGCATTCCTGTTGGATAGTTCGTGGGGCGGGTACAAGGCGTTTATGCCGGAAATTACGCGGGCGTAAAGCACACCGCTGAGCGACTTGGCCTTCGTATCGAAGTTCGGATTGGTCAACGGCAGCAGTGGTAGGGCACATTCCTCCTCATCATCATCATCATCATCATCTCCCTTTTTAACAACGCCCGCCGCCGCCTCCTCCTCCCACCGCCGTCGATGCTGCTGCTTGGGCGATTCGTTGGAGCTGCTGCTGGCGAAGAGTACTACTAGCGAGGATGGGCGAGGACGACTGTGACTGTTCCGACGGACCGGCTTTATGAGCGTTAAAGATGTGCCGACGCCTGCTAAGGTCCACGTTGCCAATGGAAGATATTTTGTTGGCATCATTGATGCATTAAGTAAGAATAGAGTACGATACAATACACTTAGAGCGAGTAGATACATAGTTTCGTTACGTAACTACCACGGAGGCGGGTGTTGATGTCCAACAAACCACCACAACATCCACTCGCCACCGTCCCTGTTGCATGTCTCCTGCTTTGAGGCGGTGTCTCCTGCCTCCATCTCGACCAACGGGTAAGGTCGCGCTGGACCTCTTCCTGATTAGAAGGGCAAATGAACACCGGCCGATAGTCACAATGACGTCCAAGCGGTCATTAGTCCTCTGCTCGCTCGTGGCCATTGTTTCGATTGCTGTCGCAAATTCATTCCATATATTAATCATGCGCGGCAGCAAACAACAATCATGCTTGATTCCGAGATCCAATACTCGTCTATACGTCGAGACGAGGGGGGGGGCTAACGGCAAAACGAAGTTTGGCCAAAGTACAAATGTGGACGATCGATTCCTGTCCGACTTCAAAACTGCCGATGGCAGTTCCGTCGATCCGTACAAAATGCTACAAGTTTCGCGAAGCGCAACGAGCGCGGAGATCAAACAGAGCTATCGAAGGTTGAGTAGAAAATTGCACCCTGACATGGTCGCACAGAGTGATGTTTTGCCAGGAAGATGGTGAGTGAGTGCGCATAATATCGTGTTGAGTTAATTATTGAGGTTTGAGTGGATTGGTTCGCTTCGAAGTGATTTTTTTTTCTCAAAAATATGATCCATCGGTACTCGCGACATTGGTCAGTACTAATCTAGCCGATGTTAGGGACGAATGGGAAAGGGTGAAACTATCGTATGAGATACTGTCCGATCCCAAAACACGAAAAAACTACGACCGCAACTCCTCCGTTGCAGAGGTTCTAAAAGACCCCGGCGGAGCCGTCGGACGGGCGGTCGTGGGGGGCGCCATGAGTGGCATTGGATTGGTATTGGGCGGAGCTTGGAAGCTGGGGGAAATGGCCACAAAGAAAGTGTACGAGACTGCCGTCGCCGAAAAGGAGAAGGGACCTGGCAAAAAAAGTATGCTATCACAAGAACCAGCATCTAATCCACCAGACACGAGAAGGAATTCTGTTGTAACAACAGTAGAGTCCAATGACGACACACAAATTACTCCGGGCTCTCAAGGAAGTGTCCGTTATAATCATACCAGCAACCCCCGATCAACGCCAATGCCTGGGAGTCCCACAGCAAAGACTCGTGCCAATAAAAGTCCGATTCCTGTGAGTCTCACAGCGAAGGATACTACTCGTGGTGATCAAATCCCCATGCCTGAGAATATTGACTACATTCCAGCACCAATGATTGCCATGGAGGCAACAGGCAAAGAATCAAAAACCGATGCATCAACTTCTCCTGGGTTGAATGGTATCACCAAAGAGGATACTGGTGACGTTAATAAGAATACAATCACCTTACCCTCCCCAGAAACGGGTATTCAGGCTGCTGTCACAAAGAAAAAGAGAAAATCGTCACAGAAGGGAAAAAAGGGCGTCCGCAAAATTGATTAAATCCTCTAGAATGCATGATAAGAGGTAGCATCAAAGCAATGCCGGCAGACTCTCTGCTTACACTGTCATATTTGGTGACATGCTAGGAGTAGCCTACTTAAATCGTATGGTACTTAAATAACGATTACTGTAATGTCTCGTGCAAATAAACCAAAAGTAAATGAACGAAATAAATACTCATCCAAAAATCAACCCTCGCTGCGCGTGGGCTGGAGGAACATATGCGATGTTCCCTGATTTTTGTGAGAATCTCACGATTCATGTTCGTGACTTTTAAAGAATAATCGACCAAACCTGTTGGGCTTGTGCCTTTTTCCGCCACATACCTAATCTGCAGGCATGTACGGACGGACGGAGGGAATGACGAATTAATCTGGGTGGGGCTGGGTGACCTACAGTTCCTCCAGGTTAAGACATCATATATCATCTTCCTCTGTCTGTCATGATATGCTTTGACTCCAGCCAGCCAAGCCCTGATTCATTTGTGTCTGTTCGTCCGTCCAGTCCGTCCGTCTGTCTCTCTGTATGAAAAGCTGAGTCAACATCAAACATAATTACGAATTTGAACGCAGCAGCTGAATGAAGTTGAGGGAAAGAGATTTACTTATGTGACGTCTGTCAATTAGACATTACTTAAGTGCGTCTATTGGTTAGACATTACTAAAGCACGTCTAAGTTGGGACTGGGTATATAGAATAAATTCCTACGTAGATAGTTTGGTCTATTCAAGAGACGTGAAAAAGTGATGTCTACCATCTAATGGACATATTTTGAATTGTCTAAGACTTATACGTGACTATTATTATCTACTCCCTCTTTCCCTCCAACTTCAATACTGTGCTGGCTGCCTCATTAGGGAGGTCCAGCCCAAAAATGTGAAATTTTCAAATAGCAGTTACATGAATTCTGATACACCAGAACCATCAATAGAGGCGAGGAGTGACGTGTATCTAAATTTTCATTAAAAAAATTGAGCACATCCCCTCCATCGGGCGCCTTAAATTAAAATGTAAAAATTCGAAGTCCAAATCACCCCCATTTACCTGCTATTTTATAGCTATTTGATCGCCTCCTTTTCTCGTCCTCTTGCCGCGAAACCTTCACCTTTGTCTTCTTGAGGCGCCGTCGGCTTTCAAGACGCTGCCGCCTCTTGTCTACTGAGGCCTCTCTCTCCTGTTTGTCTCTCGTTTTAGGGCTGGTTGTCAAGACTCCTCTCGTCACGCTGCCGCTGCCTCTTGTCCTCCTGATGCTATGCCGCCTCTTGTCCTCTAACACCTCTCCTCCCGTTTGCCTCCTTTCATCGCGCCACCGCCTCACACGACCATCCTCAACCCCCTGCCTTCATTGGCACTGGCTGGACCAAAATAGAAGAGATGGACTATGAGATTAGGGAACCCTAAGAACCAGTGGATTGGCTTGGGGTGAAAGACTGTTGCTTGAAAACCGAGGGCTTGCAGGTGACAGAAAATACCCAAATGCTGCAGCTGCAACATAAAGGGATCGCGATCCCCCCCCTCTGGCCCCTGGCAGTGGCCAGAACTTGGGACGGAAAGGATTTTTTTCAACCCCTGAAGAAGGGAAGAGGACGTTGGCGGATGGAGCATCGCCGAGAAGAAAGCCCCCCCAAATATGCTCTTGGAGGCCACTGCAGTTGCGAAGAGCGGTGGCAATATTGACATCCTGGCGATCGGCAGGAGTGTAGGCAACCCTAAAATCAGGGCCCAACACGACAATCAGCTGCTGGATGATGAGAGCCTGGTCGCAAAGGTGACGGATCAACTTGTGGCACGTCAACCGTGGGAGAGAGTGACGGAGGCTGCTGGGGGGGAGACGTCCTTCAGAGGTAGAAACCGAACGAAGGGCGCCGCACGATTAAACACCAAAAGTCCAGGAAGCGATTCTTATTTTTTGATACTCATGCTCCGCGGGAGAGAAAGGAAGCAAGGACAATGCCGTCCGTGGCATTCCTATTATTTACCACTGGATTACTGGCCGTCGTATGTATCGCTAAAATGGAGGAAAGATCAAATTAGCGAGTATGGTTTATATACTACTGGTAACCTTGTACTCCTAGAGTGATGGTGTAGTGGTAGTAGGATGGGTACTGAAGGCTACATGGACCGGGGTTCGGATCCTGCAGGCATGTTGGCGGCAACTCACACAGCGATGCCGCATTTAATTTTTGCCCCGATGTTAGGGTACATCGGCTGCCCCGACGTTAGGGTGAGGCACCGGCTCCCTTGATAGTTAGGGTTGCGTGCAGCGGGGGGTTGGGTAGTTGGTGTAAAAATCGTAATATTTCTTAACGATACGGACGACGGCCAGTAATCCAGTGGCAAATAATAGGAATGGACTGCATCTCCATGGTTCACTGGCAAGGGCTCATAACCTGCTTGTGAAGTTGCGGACCAAGGACAGACGTGACTACCAAGTAGAGTAGTTGTACTTTTTTCATGAATGAGGACCTCAAATCTAAGACTGTCCAAGATAAAACCAGCCACAAGCTCTTTTGGCGGGAACAAAAGCGGACAAAAAATCTTTGGATTTTTTTAACCAAAAAATCGCTCATGCCCATTGTTGAAATTGCCTTCCCCTGATCAGCATACCTGTTCCATTGTAGCATTCAGAACAACGCTGGGGGAGATGAAACTACTTTTACGGATGAAAAATCATTGGATTTATTTTTAGGCAAAAAATCGCTTGTGCCCATTGTTGAAATTGCCTTCCCCTGATCAACATACCTGTTCCATTGTAGCATTCAGAACAACGCTGGGGGAGATGTAACTACTTTTGCCTTTGCCGTCACTCATCACCAAAACTCGTCCCAAGGGTAAATTTGTAGCAGCTTCCTTGTGAGTTTTTTTGCTTTTGCATTTTACAAAGTATGTGCCTTGAGAACAACGCAGTCTGTCCAGTAAATGTTTTCCCCTGCCAACCCGCCAATAGAGATCGTAGCTGGTTTAACTTGGACAGTCTTATATGCGCCAGCTTTTTAACGGGCTTCGTGATCACTTAATAACTTTTTTACTTTTTCTCCGCTGACAATGTTTGATAGCTAGAAATGACTGCGAGCTCTTCAGCTCCTATCATAGTGTTTCACATTTAATCAAAGCTCGTCAATCGATGAGCTAAGTAGAGGGTCCGTTTGGGGGTTAAAATTCTCACAACAACTAGCACTCGAAATGTACTGTAGTTGCTAGCTAAAAGTTGTGTTTTGTTAGTGTTATGTGTTGTTTCAACAAATTCATCGACCATGGTGGCTACCAGGGCAATACGGCGCAGGCACTTGCCCGATGGTGGCATCCAGTGGCTCTGAGTGAAGCCTGGGATGTGCTCCACCGGGCAATGCGCCGTGCGTCATACCGCCGCATCCGCATGGCAATTGAAATTGCCAGCGATTCACCTACTTTCACACTACCATAGCTAAATAACATAGTACTAGTTAATTTAAACTAAAACTGAGTCGTAGAGTTGTTCATTACTATGTTATTAGTCTATTCGTATTGTTTGGGCACCCCGCTGTCGACGATGAATGCCATTTCGGCCACCATTTTTGGTGGCGGGCAAGCAATAAGTATAAAACAAGATTAGCTGTAGAATTAAACTAATTTCTCTGTTATTTTATCAATTTATATAAAACCCCGCCTAAGAGCCCTTGGCCAACCCCTGCAGATGGCTGCCCACACATAGGATTGGGGCGATTCATTGAATCGACAGCAAAGGGGGGCAAACGGAACACCATGGTGATGATGTTTGGGGGGGGAGTTTTGTTCTTGTTTGACGGATTACTCGTACTATTCCTACAGTAGGAAATCTACGGGGTGGGAGTGTTTTGTTCCAGCCCAAACCCTAATAGGGGTTAAGCTGTTAAACAGCTTAACAGCTTAACCCCTATGGGCCCACTTAAAAATTGAGCTTCATTGAAGCTAGTTGCATCGATGAGCTGAGTAGAGGGTCCGTTTTGGGGTACGAAATTCTCACTACTTTTGGCTTTGGTCTACCGTAGTTTAGCTAGCTAAAACTTGATTTTTGTTAGTGTTTTGTATTTTCGACTGAAATTGTCGACCATGTCGGGCGCTGGGGCAATACAGGGCAGGCACTTGACCGATGGCGGCATCCAGTGGCTTTGAGTGAAGCCCCGGATGTGCTCCATTGGGCGATGCGCCCCGCGTTGTACCGCTGCATTTCCATGGCAATCGAAAATGCCATTGATTCGCCCGCTTTATTTGTTGCCGTCAATTTGTTGTTGCCCACTACCATAGCTAAATAACATAGTAATAATAAATATAAATTAAATCAGAGACGTAACGTTGTTTATTAGTTTGTTGTTAGTTTATTTGTATTGTTTGGGCGCCCACAGTCGATGATGGATGCCGTTTCGGCCACCATTTGCGACGGCGGGCAAGTGCCTTTGTTATTTTATGGATTTACATAAAACCAAACCTCACCGCCCTCGACCAACCCCTTCAAATGGCCGTCCTCGTGTCGGATTGGGGCGATTCACTGAATTGATGCCCTAGGGGGGAAAACGGGTCAACATGGTGATGATGTTGGTGGGGGGAGTTGTGTTGATGTTTGACGGATTTCTTGTACTATTTCTACCGTACGATATCCACGGGGCGAGAGTTTTTTGTTCCTGCCCAAACCCCTATAGGTAGGTCGCTCATGAGCACCGACTTTTCAACAAGCTTCTTTGGTGATTGGAAACTTCAACAATTTGTGTTCGTTGTTAGCATTTGATGGCTAGAACGTTAGATGAGCTCTTCCACTTTCATCGTGGCATTCAACCTGTCTATGCAACTTGTCGCTTTGATGAGCTGAGTAGAGAGTCCGTTTTGTGCCTTTTGAACACTAGCTTCAAAAAGCAATTTCACAATGCCACAACTCAAGTTTTTACATCAAAATCGATGACCATGGCGTCCAACAGGGCGAAACGGGGCGAATAATCGCCTGATGGCGGCATTCAGTAGCATCTAAGATAGCCCTTGACCTGCCGTACTGGTCAATGCGCTCGGCACGGTACCGCCTGATTCGCATGGCCATCGAATTGGCTCGTAAAGCAGTGTATCAAAACGTCCATAGTATGGTCGATTAACAGCTAAACAGCTATTGGCGCTCATGAGCGCCAACTTTTGAACGAGCTTCATTGCAGCTTGGTAACTTCACCAATTTTTGTCCGTTATTAGCGTTTGATAGCTAGAAAAATTGCGGAACTCATCGGCTTTAATCGTGGTGTTTCACCTTTCTGCGCAGTTTGTTGCTTCGATGAGCTGAGTAGAGGGTCCATTTTGTGCCTTTTAGACACTATTCCGAGACCGAGAGGGAGTTTTTTGTTCCAGCCAGAACGCACTTTGGTGTTAAGCTGTTAACAGCTTAACAGCTATTGTCGCTCATGAGCATCAACTTTTTAACGAGCTTCATTGGTGATTAGTAATTTCACTAAATTTTGTCTGTTGTTAGCGTTTGATAGCTAGAAAGTTAGCTGTGCTCATTGGCTTTAATTGCGGCGTTCGACATTTTTACGCAGCATGTCGCTTCGATGAGCTGAGTAGAGGGTCTGTTTTGTGCCTTTTGAACGCTAGCTTCAAAAAGCGATATCCACAACACCACAACTCGAATATTACGCCAAAATCGAGAAACATGGTGTCCGCCGGGGCATTATGGGGCAAATACTGGCCCAATCACGGCGTCCAGTAGCATCTAGGTTAGCCCTGAACCTGCCATACTGGGTGTTTTGCTTGGCGCCGTACCGCCTGATTTGCATGGCCATCGAAATGGCCAGCAAATTTTATGTCTTGCATAACCATAGCTAAACACCCATGTTATGGTCCATTATAAATTAAGCTGAGCTATAAAATTGTTTTTTTTAATGTTAGTAGTTAGTTCTTATATTATGGCGGCCCGCCGACGGCAATGAATGCCGTTTAGGCTATCACTGCCGACGGTGGGCGAGCGATTGTTGTAATTTACATAGAGGGAGTAGAAATAAATTATTTTCTCCTTTATTTTACTGATTCTGCTTAAACCCGTTGACGGTGGCCTCGTCCAACCCCTTGCAAAGAGGCTCCCGGGGACGTGGACAATGTTTGATTGCTAGAAATGTTTGCGAGCTCTTGAGCTCCAATCGTGGCGTTTCAAGGCAGCATGCATTCCTAACTGCAACACTAATGCACCAACTGTTTCCCAACCCCAACCACCTGCTAACAATGGTGTAAACGGAGTCAACTGCCTGTGTTGCTCTGGCCAATGCAATGTTGCTTTTGTCGATAATATTTTCTCGGGGAGTGTGTCGGAAATCCAAGCAGTTCTTCATGCCCCTTAACTCCTCTTATCTAATACACTCTGGAGATAATGTGTTGGAAAAGAAAGTTACTTGCAGCTCTCGCATCTGCAACCCTAGCAGAAGTAGCATCCTGTGTGTTTATATGTTACATTGCAATGCTGTCTACTCTGGCAGCTATCACTTGCAACTATTTGTGACAATTGAGTCAGAGGAGACGACCCCCTGTATGTATGATGTTAATTGTTAGAGTCCACGTTTTATCAAGTAATTTAAATGGATAAATAATTTTAGATATTGTTCGATGTTGATAAATCTTCTCATGAACGATTGAAGTAGTGGCACAAGGATTGCACAGGTCCAGCAAATATTTACGTTTCACCCTGACCAGGGTGGAAAGTTCTAGTTGATCGAGTTTCTCATTCGTCGAAACTCTCAACAAACCTCAACTTCTTTCCAAACTCGACATTCCTCAACCTGGTGGCACCCAGCACTAGCTCTGGCAACGTCTGCTCGTCGTATCCCTCAAACAGAAATGTCAAATCGACGATCGAAGTTCTTGCATATCCTATACAAATCTGACAATGGGAGAACACACACAGATGTAAGCATCATAATTGTCAAGGATGGCGACATAACATGAATAAAACACTACCCACCATTACAAATACGAATCACATCCGCCGCAACGGCACTCGAGCCTGTATCAATCATGATTTACTTCTCACCCTGACCCGGGTGGAAAGTTCTACTTGATCAAGTTTCTCATTCATCGAAACTCTCAACAAACCTCAACTTCTTTCCAAACTCGACATTCCTCAACCTGACGGTACCCAGCACTCGTTCTGGCAACGTCTGCTCGTCGTATCCCTCAAACAGAAATGCCAAATCGACGATCAAAGTTCTTGCATATCCTATACAAATCCGACAATAGGAGAACACACGCAGATGTAAGCATCATAATTGTCAAGGATGGCGACAGAACATGGATAAAACACTACCCACCATTACAAATACGAATCACTCCAGCCGCAACGGCACTTGAGCCTGTATCAATCATGATCTCAAAATATCTGTCTCCGTGGAAGTACGTCTGCTTGATTTTATTCCCCATAATTGCCGGCGTGCTTCCCACAGCCTTGCGGACCATGAAGTTGCTAAAATTGAAATGCATTTTCGCAACAAGAGATAGCAGATAGATTAGAACAAAAAACAATACCTTACAATTCAAATATTCAGCTACTCACCCCTCAATAATTTGAGGGATCAATTTGAAGGTATTGTCCCGAAATGATTCATCGTTGCCAAAGAAAAATTCCTTGCAAAGTTTGGACGAGGGGGTGCCATCAGATCCATCAATCGTGGAGAGATCATCCACCGCGTAATAAAACACCATATGATAGTTTGGAGGACCTGGCATCGCGATATTAACCTGGGGGAGATGAACGCATTGCAGTGTGTTAGCGGGGAAAAACATGCATACTTAGGTAAAGAGGTATAATTTCATTCGCGAATGGCACTTACAACAAATACAAATGCGGGCATCTCCGAGGCGGAGGTCGTGCCTCCGTTTTTTGACAAGGCCTCCAGTTCTCGCTTTATTGCCAGCTGCACACGTTCTTTCGGGTGTGAGCACATACCCGTCATGATGGGAATGTCCGCCTCGACTATATCGGCCGCAAAGAGACGGAAGAGTCTCGGTCCCGAGATTTCCTTTGTGTTGTCGGACTTATAGGTTTTGCCGCGTACACGGAAGGAGCTTGCTTCCGGTTCGGCCCACCAATTGGTTCTGGAGAGGATAAAACGAAACGAGTAAACAAAATGAGATAGTTCAAGAGCAACTACCGAGTAACAGTACAGAGGCATGCAGAAATTCAATAAGAGTGACCCTGGCATATGTTTCGGGGACTCGGCCCTTTTCAACCGCGGAACTCACATCGTTGGAGGGGGGATGCTAGAAATACTCGACAGGTCTGATTGCCTTTTGCTTACGGACACTCGTTCCTTCGCACTCTCTAACTGCACATTCCCAATCCTGCTCATATTTAATCCCACCGGTTCCGACAAGTGAGCACCATAAACGCGAATATCGACATCGCTGTTGGCACTGGGTGGAAACTGGTGGTATCGATCGGCGGAACGTAACTCATGAACACCAGAGAACTCATATTCGGCATCCTCGTCGCTTACATCACCCCCCGAAAAGTAAGCATCCATTGTTGGCAAGTGGGGTTGTTGCCGTTGACGAGTCCCCGCGCGGCCCCTCGACGCACCACCACCTACGGTGTTTCGCACTTGCCTAGTATTCGCCCTCTGAAAGTCACCACTGCCAGCCTTACCATTGGCTGACAATCTCTTGGGAGGCTTCCCCCCCCTTCGGCCACTGTGCGGTTCATCAAAGGAGGTATTGTGTGTTCCATCCATCGGGACAGCCACGAATCGCATCGTATCCAAGGCCTCCTTCACATCAAGCATTTGATGCAATGCCATGATGGCGAATGCATCGCCGTAACCTTGATTGCGGAAGAATGGAATGTACGACGTGGATGGGACCCATCCCTTGGGGTCGATTTGTACGACAAGACTTAGAAAGCACTCCTCGTTCATCAGATTTGGACGGCCGCTGATATTAGAGCTTACAGAGGTCACCCCCAAGGAACCTCCGTCAGTTGCTCCTCGTTTCTTCTTCCATTTCAACGGTGCAATGGTATAAACGCTATGCATCACACCCCTGACGTACCCCTGAATCTTCGGACAATCTCGATGCTCTCCTGACTCATAACAAATCTGATAGGTGCCATCATCGTCATATTTCCAAAACCTCCACAATACAAAGTCACGCGGCGCCGTCCACGATGGAAAGAGGTAGAGCGGGCGGAATACGAGGTGTATAACGTCCATGTGATCGTCAATTGTTTCCAAGACACGGAATGAGGCAATTTGTCCCGAGTTAGGCAGTGGTATTCCACCGCCAGCACCAGTACCACTACCACTACCACTAAATTCTTCTTCATTGTGTATCCGTCCACTGCACATTAGACACATGAACGCATCTAACGAGGTAGACTTAAGTGCCACGCTTGACTTAAACGGCGGGAACGGCTGCCCCGACAATCCCAACCCTAATTTCGGTATTGTCGGGAACGCCGATGTTGGTGGTTGCGAAAAGAACCATTGACTGGAGGGATCGTACGGGGATCCACCGGCTAGTTCTTCTCGACAAATTCGGAGGTTCCCTCCGCCTCCGCCTAATGCGCCAATGATACCCCACAGGGCCATGCTCCCTCCCTGTATTGGGACCCATTTCGGCGTCATGTCTTGACACGTGGTATTTTCGGTAACACCGATGATGATAGCGCCATCGGTTCCAATTTTCGGATATGTTTTGGGAGCGATCGGGGAAGAGAAGCCAGAAGACATCACATTCGCGGCGGACGTCCCATCACCATTATCCCTACCCTCCTGATCGCCGAAGCTTAGACACTGGTGCAAACTCCATTCCTGGCCCACCTCCTTAGAACACTCATCCGATTCGTTCACAAGCTCCTTGATGACGTATTCCATCGCCAATTTCCACTTCATCGCCTCTTCATACGTGGCGGCGCCGATCACAAGGTGGAAAGATTTCTGCGAACGATGTTCGTCGTACCTTTTCTGGGCCTTGTTGAAGACCCTCGAGCCGACCATGGCGCCGGATCCACCCGCGGCCGCGGTGATCCCGAATACGACCAGGGCGACCGCCGGCACCGCGGCGCCGGCGGTCACCAATCCCAGGGTAGTGGCCACGGTGCCCACGGCCGCGACCTTGGTGCCCTGTATCACGCGCTTCCTCGTCCTCTCGTACATTTCCCGTCGCGTTAGGATCTCCTTCACCTTCTGCGATTCCTCCGCGGACTTCTGCTGATCGCGCGTGTGCTTCTCGATCTGGTGCTTGTAGTGCTTGTGCGGTCCCGCCGCCTCGAGGGGCGGGTCCGCCGCGGCGGCGTGCGATTCGGAGGTTACTCTTCGGCTCACCGCGGGGGGGAGCGTCGGGGGATGCGATTGTCCCTGGCCGTCCTGTCCCTGTCCGCCGCCATCGCGATCGATCCCCGACGGGTGGGAGGCCCCCTTGACGATCTTTCGCCTCATCGCGGGGGACGGCGTCGGGGGATGCGATTGTCCTTGGCCGCCGTGTCCGCTGCCATCGCGATCGTCCTTGAGCGAGAGATTGACGCCGGATTCGGATCTCGAGCGACGGACGATCTGCTTCGTCCGCAGCATGGGACTCCTATTCCCGTCCTGGGCCCCGCCCCCCCCCCCTCCGTTGTCCTCGAACGATTGTTGTTGCATCGCCTCCTTCTTCTCGCTCTCTGCCGCCACCTGGGCCTTCGCCTGCGCGATATACTGCTCTGCCTTGGACGGCTTGTCCCTGATCGTCAGCTGGACGCAGTAAAATTGCCTCTTCGTCTTCTTGGATTTTTCCCTGCCGTTGTCGGCGGCGGTAGGGGGGGAGGGATCCGGCAATCCCCCCCTACCGCCGCCGACAACGGCAGGGAAAAATCCAAGAAGACGAAGAGGCAATNAATCCCCCCCCCCCCGCCGCCCCCCCCCCGACTCCTCCCCCCCCGGATGCCGCCCCCATCGAGCACGGCGGGTCGTCCAACGAGCCGAAGACGACGGGTCCCACGGAGCACCCCCTGGTGAGAACGAACGTCCCCTTCGCCTTGACGTCGTGGCGCCTCGCGTAGTAGCTGAGCGTGCTGCCCCTAAGGACGAAGTACCTCGGCTGCTTCTTCATCGAAGACGTCCGCTTCTTCTTGGATACGGTCTTGCTCAGCATCGATGTCGACGACGGCATCGACGCCGCCGCCGCCGCCGCCGCCGCAGGCGGGAGGGGAGTCGCGGCGCTCCCCGCGGCGGCGGCGGAGGCGGCGGGAGCATTATCCTTCTGGCTCGACGCGATGTGGTTCAACCACCCCTCCATGCGGATGGTGCCGCCACCGCCACCGCCACCGCCACCGCCACCACCGTGAGCGGCATCGTGGGGGAAGTATATTATGGAGCCGCTGAGGGAAACTTCTGTTTCGTCGTCGTCGCAGTCGTCGAAGTCGGACGTAGTCGCCGGGACGAGACGATCGAGCCCTCCATCCCCCGCTTCCATCCCGACGTCGTTGGCGAGGTGCGACCTGCGCAGGGAGGCGAACATTATATTATCCGATCCGAGTATTTTCCCTTCGTCTGCGTCCGACCTTTTCCCTTCATTGCATCTAAATATAACTCAATTGAAATTGCTATGGAATCTCTCCTCCCACTGTGTTCGCAAAACGGAGGCGTCTTCCGTGACCGACAACAAAAAGCTTCGGGCGGCGAGATAGACGGCACTAAGTACCCTACTACGAGTCCGGTAACAATTGAGACAACTTCTGACGTCCTGGACTTCCTGGCGACTTCCTGGCGACTTCCTGGCAACTTCCCAGATTTTGCTATCTTCGCTAGAGATGAAGTAGTAGAGGATAAAGCTAGCAAATAGCAATTTCCGCATTGCTCCCCCCTATTGATAATATCATCATCACCGACCATCGCCATCACCCCCGACGCTGATGTCGCCCCCCTGCCATTGATAGGGGGTCCAGTAGGAAAAAATGTCATTTTTTCAAATTGTCCATATGACCAAAGTAAGTACTCAGATCCACTCATCTATATCTCAATATGATGTCTATAAAGTTTCGTCAAAAAAAATTGACCATAACCTAACCGTTGGTTGCCTCAATGATTGATACGCTCCACACTAACAAAATGCCCCGTTTTACATGCTATTATTAGGGGATCCGGTGGAAAAAATGTCATTTTTTCAAATTGTCCATACGACCAAAGTAAGTACTCAGATCCACTCATACATATCTCAATATGATGTCTATAAAGTTTCGTCAAAAAAAAATGACCATAACCTAACCGTTGGTTGCCTCAATGATTGATACGCTCCA
>JALLOS010000935.1:0-15074 GCA_036939435.1 Stephanodiscus minutulus
TCCACGGCATCGGGGGTCCGTCCTACTACTCTGCCAGACATCCAATCCTGGCCCATAGGCAAATGACGATAGCACTCGATTAATTGCCATGGACTCCACCTTCTTGTCACCACCATTCGTTCCGAATCCACCTGTACCATACATTGCCGCACGGTACGATAAGGATGCCAACGAAGTGTGTCCGGTAGATTCCCAAAGACCGGCGATGGCAGTGTTCTGCCTACCGAGGATGCTCGTTGCCTCGGTGGGCACCACGTTGTAAATATCCGTGGGGGCCGGCTGACCCAATGATAACATCGATGCCGATGCTCCACGATGATGATGGCTTAGGTGGCCGACGCGACCGTAGGCGGATTCTGTTGATGATGGCCCTCCACCGCCAACTGCGGGCATCCTACCCGCGCTTTCGATGCTGTCCCATGCCAACGACGAGACGCAACCATATGAAGACTCATCTTCGTCGCCGCCCAAGCCATCGTAACCGTTTCCAGAGCCCGCATCGTGTCGTCGATATGCCAGCCTTCGCGCTAATTCCAACGACGCGTGCGCCGCCAGGGACGACAATCCGCGTTCCGACGCCCGGGCTCGACATCGGAGTAGCATCGCCTCCTCCTCGTCGCGACGACGACGGCGGCCGCCTACACTGGACGGCGAGGGCGCGAGAGGACGGAAGAATCTATTCCTCGCGAGGATGCCGGCCCCGACGGCGCCATCGACGCCGCCGATTCTGGCGAACACGCTGCTAGTATTCCTCCTGGCACCACCGCCCCCATCGCCGTAGCCTCCCAACGTCGAGCTAACGAACGCCGCCCATGCATTGGCGAAGGAAACGCACTCAACGTCCCCACTCTGCTGCGCGACCCTGATCGCCTCATCGGTGGCCTGTAACGACAATTGCGCGTACCCGAATCGATGGTACGTCTGGGCCAGCAGTATGGCGGCGTATTGCATCACGTGAGACTCTTTGAGGATTTTCCCCGACGTGTGATTGCCCCCCCCCCCGCCGATGCCACCGGCCCCCGACCGTTGCTGCTGCTGCTGCTGCTGGTGTCCCGCGTTGACTACCCCCCCCGTCATTCCGCCGGTGATCCCTCCCATGCCGCTCGCCATCGTCCCCATAATGCCCGTCGTCGCGACGGCGGCACCACCCGCCCCCCCTCCCCCCTCCGATCCTCCGGCCACGACCTGCAGCATCAGCGCGCGCTCTGCCCGCTCCTTCCGCTCGTGTATCATGGCGTAGTCGAAGTAGCGATGGAGGCTCTCGAGGGCGCGAGTGCGACATCCGCTCGCGAGGGAGGAGAGGAAGAGGAGGAAGTGGACGGAGGGACACTCCGGGTGGGTCTCGAGGAGGTCGTGCAATCGTATTTCGCTGCCGTCACGACGGCGGCGATGGCCGGACGCGGAGGACCCCGACGACGACGCGCGGGATTTCTTCGACCGCGTCCCCGACGACAGCGGCGGGGCGTCGAAATCGATGTCGATGCATGCGTTGCGCACGATCCTCTCGATTTGCGGCGAAGACGGTAGCCAGTCGCACGACGGCGTCCCCCCGAGGTGGATGATCTCGTCGCGACGATCCGCGTCGTCGTCGCCGTCCTCCCCGCCCCCGTCCCCGGCCGCGCCGTCGCCGTCGCCGTCCCCTCGCCCCCCTCGCCGTCGTCGTCGCCGAGAGAATGACGACGAGGACGAGGTCGACGACGTCTCCTCCGTCACGAATTTCCCCAGCGCATCCCATAGCCGTCCCAACCCCTCGAAGGGTATTTCCTCCATGCCGAGGCAGAGCCTGCGCAGGTACACCCCGAAGGTCGATTCCCCGTCGAGTGAAATAATCGTCGCGGACGTCGTCGAGGTCGACGTCCCCGCCAGGAGACCGTGCCACGAGTCGAGGAGGTTCATTAAATCGTCCACCGACGCGGACGCCTCGATCAACACCGACAAGAGGGCGCGCGAGGGCGGCGACCTCAACCCCCCCCCCCCCCCCCCCCCCCCCCCCCCCCCCCCCCCCCCCCCCCCACGATCAACACCGCCAAGGGGGCGCGCGCGGGCGGCGCCCTCCCCCCCCCCCCCCTCCCCCTCCCCCTCCTCCCCCCCGTCCGTTGGTAAAACGCGTCGTCGATGCGATCCAAGAGCGTCGATAGGGTTTCCATGCAAAATCCCAACGACGCGGCGCACACCACGCGGCGATCGGGCCGGAGCACCCGTCCGACGAGGGACGGCCGCGGGGCGTCGTAGTCGAATGATATCATCCCGCGCCCGTCCCCGCCGCCGAGTTCGTCGGCCATCGACGACCCCTTCCCCGTCGCGAGGAGGCGATGATGGCCAATGATGTCGCCGTCGCCGTCGCCGTCGTGGTGGTAATCGCAGTCGCGAATCGGATCCACCCAGAGGTAGTCGAAGCCGGTTTCATCATCGCGTCGTCGATCGCCGGCGGCTGCGGGATCGCCGTCCTCGCGCCACGTCGCGTCTTCCTCCTCCTCCTCCTCATCCTCGCCGTAGTCGCCGTATTCGCCGGCGGCAGGGTCCAGGACGACGTGCCCCTCGTCCTCGTTCAGGACGATCTGCCGCAGCAGCGACGTCAGACGAAGTCGCCATTCGGCGCCGACCACCCCCCCACGGTCGTCGTCATCGTGGTCATCGTGGTCGTCGTCGTCGTCGTCGTCGCGCCACGAGTCGAGCGCTACAAGCGGATAATTGGGATCGGAGTAGAGCGAGATTAGAGTGCCGATCGCGATTGAATGGGGGGTGGGAAGCTCGGCCATGGTCTCTGCCGTCTATCTGCGTGCCGGCCGAATGAAGAAGCTCGAAGGTGTAAGGTATGTAGGTACCATAGGTAAGTATCGTAGTTGTGTTGTTGTCTGGCCTCCGGTCGGGCGGGGCGGGCGGGGCCGCGCCGGCGTCTTCTCTCGCTCTGCCTAGAGAGCGAAGGTTGGGGAGATTTGGCGAGGTCCCACGCATGCATGATCGCATTCAGGGCTATTCAGGGCGAAAACCAACAAAACCTCCGTGCCAAACTTCATTCCTCATCATTCAACGCTCTATTATTTATTATTATTTGTATTACTTTTACCTCTCTCTAGAGAGAGAGAAACTCTCTGCTCTTTGCACATAATATCGTGTTTCCTCTGGTGCCTTTGTCAAGGAATCTTCGGTTTCCCCTGAAACAGGCATGAAGGTGGTGGGCGCATGTGGAAGAGGAAATCGACGATAAATAAGAATAAGGATAACATCGAAATGGATGAAGTATCGCGTGGCCCCTACTACCTTCCTTTCGGCATCTCTCCGACCCCCGGCGTTGCCGCGGCGAAGAGAAGAGCCGCCATCATCGCCAACGACGGAGCCGCCTCCTCCTCCTCCGCGTCGTCGCCCGAACGCGGGGCCAAGATGACGAGCGACGATCCCGAGCGGCGGCTCGACGTCGGGATCGGCGACGACGGGGGCTACCGCGACATCAACGAGGAGGAGCGAAAGGCCCGCCCCGACGGGGGGGATGATCGCGACCTCCGCC
Source organism: Stephanodiscus minutulus (assembly GCA_036939435.1). NCBI lineage: Eukaryota > Bacillariophyta > Thalassiosirophyceae > Thalassiosirales > Thalassiosiraceae > Stephanodiscus > Stephanodiscus minutulus. The sequence continues at coordinate 3,506 of JALLOS010000935.1, forward strand.
GCCCGCGCGAGCAGTTCGGCCACTTCCTGGCGATGGCGACCCCGTTCTTCGGGGAAAACCGCGGCGGCCGCAACCTCCTCGCCGCGATCGTAATCCTGACCCTCGCGAATTCGGCCGTCCGCGTCTTCTTCTCGTACCTCGCGCGCGATTTCTGGTCCGCGCTGCAGGACAAGGATGCCGATACGTTCTACGGCATCATGTTCCGATTCTTGGGCGCGATGGTCCTCCTCGCGCCCATCAACGTCGCTTACAGGTATATGCGGCAGAGGCTCGCCATCGCGTGGCGGAAGTGGATGACCGGACGCGTCCTGAGGCTGTATTTTTCGAACAGGGTGTATTACATGCTAGAGACGCGGGGCGTCGTCGCCGATGCGAGCAGCGCGGCGAACACCAACGAGGCGACGACGAGGGAGGTGGACAACCCCGACCAGCGCATCTCCGAGGATATTAAGAGCTTTACCGAATTCAGCCTTACCTTCTTCCTCACCATCATAACGTCCGTCATAGATCTCGTCTGTTTCAGCGTCATACTCTTCACCATCATGCCTCAATTATTCCTCGCCATCGTCCTGTTCGCCACGGTTGGGACGGTATTGACGGTGTGCATCGGCAAGGTCCTGATAGGGTTGAATTACGAAGCTCTACGCAAGGAGGCAGACTTCAGGTTTTCGCTCGTGAGAGTACGCGAGAATTCGGAGAGCATCGCGTTCTACGCGGGGGAGAACGTCGAGGAGAGGGAGACGGATCGCAGGTTCGAGAATGTCATCGACAACATGTCGTTGATAAACGTCGCGCAGCGGAACCTGGATTTCGTGACGACGTACTACAATTACCTCACGTGGATATTGCCGATCATGGTCATCGCGCCGCAGTACTTTGCGGGAAACGTCGAGCTGGGCGTCATCTCTCAGGCAAGTTCGGCGTTCGGTCACATCCTCGACGACATGTCCCTCGTCGTCAATTCCTTCACCGATATCAGCCAATTCAGCGCGGGCATTGCCCGACTGTATTCCTTCCTGGGCGCGATAGCGGAGCTGGATCCCCAGAGGAGGTCCATGACCTCGCTGTTGAGCGTACCCGTCGTGGAAAATGAAGAAGCGATCATGAAGGGAGGCGAGCGAATGTCGTACACCACGTCGTACACTACGCCGGCGATCGCCATTCAGGTTAAGGAAGTCGACACCGTACTTTCCCCGTCTCGACCGTCTTCGATACTCTCGATCGATCGTCTTTGTTTGGCGACCCCCGACAACAAGCGGTTGCTAATTGAGAACCTCAACATCTCGCTCATGAGCGGGAGGAACCTCCTAATTGTGGGCGCCAGCGGCTCCGGCAAGTCCTCGCTATTGAGGGCGATCGCGGGACTGTGGAGCACCGGGGCCGGAGAAATCGTCCGCCCGAGCTCCGAGCACGTATACTTCTTGCCTCAAAGACCCTACTGTCCGCCCGGATCCCTCCGTGACCAACTCCTTTACCCCAGCACGGAACACAAGGATGACCACTTCTCGCTGACGGGGATCGACAGGAGCGAGCATCGTCCGGATGGAGGACCGATACCCAAGGACGAGCGACGACTCCACAAGGACTGGACCGACGACGATCTGTTGTGCGTTTTGCAAAGTGTCGATCTCCCGCACTTGGCGGGTAGGGTGGGTGACGGCGACCCGTATCGCGGGCTCGATGCTGTGCTGAATTGGGGCAACACCCTGTCGTTGGGCGAACAGCAGCGTTTGGCATTTGGCAGGCTCGTTATCAATCGCCCGAGGTTGGTCATTATGGACGAAAGCACTTCCGCATTGGATGTTCCAGCGGAGACGAAAATGTACAAATTGTTGAACGATTTATCCTCTGGTTCGGAGCCAGGGGCGAGAGGATTGACCTACGTCTCGGTCGGGCATCGTCCTACTCTGTTGGCTCATCACGACTTGAAATTATCGCTGAGAGATGGTTCGGGGTTCGTTAGCGAGATCCCTCCCAACGCTTGTACGGTAGACGAAGGATTCATCTTGAGTTAATAGTGCCACGCAGGCGAGAGTGCTGAATGCCGGACCCGCATATGTTGATGTCTCGGTCCCCGCCGAAAAATACTCGACCGCGTTCGTCGAAGACTGCAGGGAGGGGGGGGGAGTTCAGGGCAAAGACCTCAGTAGAGGCGCTAAGGGCCATCTACTGACCGGACGTCAGGTCGGAAGGCGTGATGCACGGTATGCCGTCGGGATAAATCGTGGTCGCATTCCACTCATTGACAGCGAGTCGGAGGCCGAGAGACTTAGAATAAGTGCCCTTGGAAGAGGAATAGACCATTTACGATTGTAAAAAATAGCGAGTATTATTCTTGCCCTGTATGTATTCATGCTCGAGCCAAACTCCTGCGTTTGACATTTATCCATCGCTTTTGCAAGAGGGAGGGGCAAGCTTCCAAAAAATGTATTCCCTCAACCTCGATGGAAATCGACAGGGTTCAAATGATGACTTCAGACCTGAAAAATGCCCAGACAAAAGTTGACTGAACTACCTAGACCAGACGGCGCAGGTTGGCCACCGTCATTTCCACCATAATTTTTGTTCCTTCTCCACAAATTTCCACCCCAACATGGATATCCTCACTATAGAGACCCTCGCCGGAATCGTGAAGGCACTGGAAGGCGGATCTACCAACCATCAACAGTTCGACCAGAAAGGACACGTGGCTTCGGAGCTGCTTCGGCAGTTGGAACCGGAGGGGATCAACAAAGGCGATGGCAAGGACAGATTGCCTCCCCTCCTTTCGCCAGCACGTCACTGGTTTTGGAGCTGCAAGTCATCATCCCTTGCTGAGCAGGTTGCAGCCGTTGCACGCGAGAAGAACAAGACGCGCGCTCCTTACTGGCATCACCCCTCCTTCGGAGGCGCGAAGTACAAGGTCACGTTTGCGAAGGGGGAGGGTAGAAGATTTCTCACTGGCTGAATATTAGATGCACTAAGTAATGCTACCTGTCAAACGGTACTAAGGTGTTCAACACATAACACAAATTCTTCCTTTTGAGTTCATCCTGTTAGCACAGCGGCCCCGAACCCCAGCAATCTATTCATCATCGGAATATTGGTACTTGGTTGAAAAGCTAGTCATCGTGATACTCCCACCCGCACTTTTACTAAAACCGTTGAATGTACGCTTCCTCTTGTTCTTCTCACGAACGAAATCTTTCCCTCGGACGGCCAATAACTTTTCACTCGCTTTCACGCCGAAGCCAGAGGCACCAAACGCACCCTCGTAGCTGTTATCAGCGATGGCACCGCCTTCTTGTTCAGCAACTTCACCCCAGTAGGTATCATCGACGCGTTTGAAGGGCTTGCCGGTGGATTGCGCTTGTGCGCCATCGGTGCCCACTTTGGTCACTACTGCAGGTGCAACATCCGATGAGCCACGCTTCTTTGGTGGTGTGGGGACCCAGTTGGCAGCTGCTGCTGCGGCAGCCTTGGCCATTTCGGCAGCCGCCTTTCGCTTTACCTCCCGATGGTCAACCCCATCGTCGTCAGAATCGGATGAGTCACTGCTACTATCACTGCTACTGTCACTGCTGCTTGAGCTCGACGACGAGTCTCCATTCTTTTTCAACAATTTCTTGGCATTATCGTTGTTGGAGTCGTCATCGCTGGAATCGTCGTCCGTGGAAGAGTCTACCGTCGATACACTCGAAACTTCCACATCACTGACATCACTCACGTTGACACTCGAATCATCCTCATTCGTCTTGCTCTTTTTCTCAATTTCCGACGCTTTGGTACTGCTACTACTGGGTACCTTACTCTTCTTACTCGGTAGTTCCTTTGCTTCACTTTCATCGCTGCTACTGTCGCTGCTACTGTTAGACGAAGCCTTGCAACTCGTTTTGGGACTACTCTTCTCTTCCTTAGCGTCCTTAGTAGAACCTTTTTTCTCCTCGTTTTCATCCTCACTGTCACTGCTGCTGCCCGAAGAATCCTCCTTGATTAATGGCTCAGTCGTCTTCAATTTCACCTCCTTTTCACCCTCACTTTTGCTATCAGAAGACTGCCCCTTCTTCTTCGCTGCGATGTTGGCTGTTGTTTGCCTGGCCTTTGTTTTCTCATCTTCACTATCGCTATCACTGCTATCATCAGAGCTGCTGCTGCTGTCGGAAGATTCATCCTTCTCCTTCTTTTTGGATGAAGTTTCGACAACAGGTGGCTTTACCTGCGCCTTCAATGTATCCTTCTTTGAAGTAGGCTTGGCCTCTCCCTTTTTGCCTCCACTCTCACCTTCGCTGCTGTCTGATTTCTTCGTTGTCGCCATCTTTTTGTTGACCACCTGTTCTTTTGAATTATCTTTCTTTTCGTCATCGCTGTCAGAAGAGTCTGAGCTCGAGCTCGAAGAGGAGCTTGAAGAGCTCGACGATGAAGAAGATGAACTAGAAGAAGACGATGAAGTGGACGAATCATCATCGCCCTTTTTCGCGTCATCTCGTGAGAGCTTACTACTCCCGGATGTGCCACCATTTGTCCTCTCCACTTCCACAAGTTTCAAGGCGTAAGTTTTATCACCGCTGCCGCCACCGTTCTTTACATCATTCGTCAGACCGTACAGCACCATCAAATCCTCCTTCAGCGCCGAGACACTCTTGCTGTACGCACTCCCAGAAATGGATTGCAGGTAAGACAAGATGGTGTATCCCATTTGTTTGTGATGTTGCGATGCCGGCGTCGAGATCACGATCGGTGAGAAGAAAGCGGCAGCGGCAACTGCAGGCGGATTGGATGTTCTGGCGTCGGGGACGGCCATTAATGTGGGTTTGCCATTTTTTAGTGAATGCTTTGCCTTTGCCTCGCTGGAGTTTGACGAGGCCTTCTTGACGGCGATGGGCTTGGATGAGGATTTGGGATTGCTCTTTCCCATGATAACTTTATTATTGCTCTAGGTACCTATGGAAGTTTTGTCGGCCAGAGCCACAGGGTTGGTATCGTACTATCACCTGCTTTGGAATGACATTGCCATTGGTCTTCGATCGCGAGGGAGGAGGAGAAAAAAGAGGGAAAAGGTGGATGGATGGAGCGTTTCGTTTGTTTTTGGTTTTTGTGGTGTGTAGCGTGGGAAGTATGAGCGAGGAGGGGGGACAGGCGGCGGCATATATCTGACCCCCGCCAAAATTATTTGCCCCCCCCGCCCCCAAAGAAACGTGTTCTCTTTTCTCAGACACAACAAAATATCAACTTTCGTTCGCGATATCCACGTGGGAAAACGATACGAAGACTTAGATATGTTCACGCGCCGGGATGAGAGTTGAAAAGTACCATACCATTATTATCGTAGAGTATTATTATTTTAGATTGTTGTGGTCCGCCGCCGGCCGGCCCTCCTATCCTCTCCGTTCACGCGTCGCCAACGTGACTTGCCAATGGTAACATACAGACACATCTACTCTAGGACGAGACAATGCCAAGCGAACAATGCTCCGTCGCGTTCTCATTTTGATTGGTTCATTACAATCAACGTGCACAGCTCGATCTATTACGCATTCATTCTCAGGAGGAGAGAGGGACACCATGTTCGAAATCGTTGAAAAATTTGACCGCCAGGGCTCCTTAACGAGGCATCGCCAAGGGGCAACAGCCGTGCGTTCTCCCGATGACCTCGAGGACGGCAAGGACGACGAGATGAAATCCATCCTGGGTGAGAGTGTACGAATATCCCCTGCAACGGCGATTGCCGGCTGGTACATGAATCAGATGAACAGCCATGAATTACGCACCAAATTCATCAGTTCCGGCGTATTGGCGGTGGTGGGCGACGTTTGTGCCCAAACCGCGGGCCATTACATGAGCAACGACCCTCCAAAGGAAGCAAGTTTGGATAGGCAACGCATGGTTGCCATGTTCGTGGACGGTCTTATATGCACAGGACCGCTGCTCCATTATGTCTACGAAATGTACGAGTGGATACTTCCCACCCACGGCGACACGGAGGACGGTCAAAACGACAAGTCTCCTTCGAAGGAGAGGAAACAATTACTTGCCGCTCTCGCCCATGTCCTGTTCGACAACTTCGTCATGTGCATTGTGTACATTACGGTCCTGATGATCGCCACGGGGATAATGGAGGGGAAATTCTGTTTCATCCCCCACGAGCTGAGGCACGATCTTATCCCCGCTGTGAAAGTATCGTGGAAGGTATCGGCTTTGGGATACGCTCCGATGCAATTCCTGTCGTTTCATTTTCTTCCCAGAAAGCTGAGGGTTCTGGCCGTGAATACTTTGGATGTAGTATGGGTGACGGTGATGAGTTACGTTACTCATCTTAATAGGCATTGAATGTTGCTCAGGTGCTAGCGGTCAACTTCCCCACTTCTGTTGTTTTCACATGCCACACTATTCATGTAAAAATAAGACTGTTGAGTAAAGATACGTAGGTGTGTACTGAGGTTAAACATATCCATGTTCGCCTTGACTCCTGCTTCCCTCTGGACACCTACAGCTGCTTCCTTCTTGGCACCTATGTAATAGCTTCCATTTTGGCGCACGAACAGTCACTACATTGGTTGATATAGCGAATGTCTTTGAGTACAAAAAAATCATAACCGAGTTAGCCTTATTGCACCGACATACATCTGGTCCACTCGCTACAGTGTATGCCCCCGAGACTAACGGGAGATGCCATCAGTCGAATCGTTCTCGCTTTCCCCATCACTATCGCTTTCCGAAGGCGGATCTATCATCATGTCCCTCAAATTGTTGATTAGATTCCCAAACTTTCCCCCTTTTGACGTTGTCTCACCCCTATCCCTTGTTCCTACCGATCGCTCTGAATGGTTTGTAGAGTCCAACCCCAGGGAGGAATTATCATCGTCATCTAACAAACTTATCTGCCTCTTGTCAAAACTCATCGGAAGGGAGTACACAATTGACTCAGACACACTTTTAGACCTAGTGCAGGAGCGAAGAGATTTACTTTCGTCATCAAGACCGTCGGTATTTTCTTGAACAATGCTGGTATTAGGCGTCGAACGTTTGGAGGTCTGGTACTGTGCCCATTGGAGCATACGCTCGGCATTTGCTCTAATTTTGTCCGCCTCGTCGTCTTCACCGTTCGACTCTTCGTCTGCTTGCTTCTCCTCTTCGGTGGATTGGTCACTAGTCGTGGATCGCTCGTCGTCCGAGTCATTGAGATTACTTGTCAGGGTAACGCTGTCCCTGACGTCAGGGCCATCGATAACCTTAGCTGCGCATTCATCCGGATCGGCGCGATCGGCATTGCGACGAAAGCCAGATGTAAGCGACTGATCTTCATGTGATGTCACTGAAGTATTCGTGCTGCCCCTTCCACTGCTTCCGCCAATCAGCTTCGCCGCCTCGCCCACTCCACCGTGGTGTTGCACCGAACGAGACTTCTCGACCTCAGCATCCAAAATCTGCCTACGCAGCTTGTCAACGACGCGTTGGGAGTCCTTCAGCTTCCCCTTGAGCTCTTCCATGACGACCATTTGCTCGGAATACTTCTCCCGGAAGAAATCTCGTTCGGCGGTCATTGCCTCGAGTTCGGCGGAGGCACCAATACGAGCCTTTGATACGAAATCTCTCAACATTGCAGGCAGCAGTGAGGATTGTTTATGCAAGGACGTCAAATCTTGAGTATTCGGTTGTGTCGTGACGGCTCTCCCCCTGGTGTGTTTCAACGCCGACGCCGTGTTTGCTGGGCGGGCACACGGGGGCGTTCGAAATTCCAAGGTACGTAATTAGAGTGGTTTTAACCCCCCCGGCCGCTGCGCTTCCGCTGCGCTTCCACTGGGCTGCCACTGCGCTGGTTGAAGTGGGGGAAAAAAGGTAACCATCTTTTTCCTGGTGGGAGATATTTGTGGTTTTAACCCCTCCGCGGCAACCACACAGCGCGCCTGCAGCTCACCACCTGCACGCACCAAAAAATATAGGTAGTTTCGGAGAAAAAATACCGGTATTCAAACCAAACTCACCCCGCCGCCTCCTCCTCCGCTGCCCTCCCCCCTTGCCTCCAGCCGCCCCCAGCCGCCGCCAAGCACCCCCCTCCTCCTCCTCCTCCCGCAGGGAGAGAGCCCGCAGCCCCCAGGCGGCTCCGGCGNCTCCTCCGCTGCCCTCCCCCCTTGCCTCCAGCCGCCCCCAGCCGCCGCCAAGCACCCCCCTCCTCCTCCTCCTCCCGCAGGGAGAGAGCCCGCAGCCCCCAGGCGGCTCCGGCGGCGAGTGCCCCTCGTCCTAGCGACGCAGAGCGCGCGTCGGGTCGCGTGCGTCGTTGTCGTGAGGAGGGGGGGGAGATCGTCGCGCGATGGGTGCAGTCGACGCTCTCGACTGCGGTGAGGGGGGGGGGATCGCCGGTCTCGCCGGCACAACGAGGATAATGACGACGATGACGCGCAAACGAACGTCGGCGTTGTCCCCAACGGCGGCGGCGGCGGCGGCGACGGCGATCGCGCGTTGCTTCACCGCCGGCGGCGTTGCGATGACGACGGGAGGACCCGGCGACGACGACGGTGACGTTGAAGCAAACGGCTGTGAGGGTAGGACTGCTGATGACGCATTCCAGGACAAGAATAATTTGTTCCGGAATCCTCCAGAACCCGGAATCCGGCCAGAATCCGGAGAGAAGGACCTATGAAACATGGTATTCTGTGCCATGTGTAATGAACATTCACTAAGAAGACAAAAAACAGCTGCGGCTGCTACCTTGCCCCGCCGCAAGCCGATACGCTGTGCTGCTGCCACTGCTTTCTCCGCACGCCCAGCAGCATATCAACTGAACCACCAAGCTGAAAACTTTTTCATGTTCCCACATTTGGAATTATTTTGACTTACTTAGAGTAAGTACGCGCCTTTTCTACTTGTAGAAACCTCGTAGATAAGTACCAGCCGCAATGGACCGGAGCAACTAAGATAGTATTATAGTGCATTCCGGTGCTTCAATATTTCAAATTTTTTCCTGACGGTGACTTTTGGCCAACTTCCGTCAGAATCCTGCTGGCTAGGTTGCCTATTCATGTTTTCAGAATTCCGTTTTTTGGACCTCAAAAACACGTTTCTGCCAGGATTCCTGAGGATTTCTTTTTTTCCTGTTTTTTTTCGGAGGAATTTCTTCACAGGAGCGTGGTTTGGGAGGGGTCTTGTAAATTCCTGTTTTCAGCCGCTTTCACAGGATTTTTTTGCAGGAATTCCTGCGGGATAGAAATTACTGTATTTGCACAGGATTCCTCCGGATTCCTCCTCCTCCGGATTCTTGTTCCCACCAAAAGCTGTCTGGCTAGGACCAGTGACTACAGAAGGCTCTTTGTTAAGTAAAATGTGGACTAAAATAGACCTTTTTTAACCCTTGACCATGGCGTCTGCTGCCCCTGTCCACTGCTGGCGCCTCCGGGCCTGAAGGTGAGGGCTTCCGCAGCGGTGGAGGTGGTACTGGCAGAGGAAGCTATGTTGATGGCGGAAGCACTGGCCGATGTCGCGTTGGCAACAACAATTGCAAAGGCTAGGGGCAAAGTTGTGTCTGGTGGTGGCAACGACAGAGGTGTCGTCATGGCGGTAGTGACAACGGCGACAATGGCGGTGGCGGCAGCAACACAGCGATGGCGGCGGCAGCCAAAGCGATGGTGGCGGTGGCGGCGGTGGGGCGGTGACAGCGATGAAGACGACGACGGATATGGCGACGACAACGACAACAACAACAACGACAATGGGGACAACGAAGACTACGACGGTGGGGGTGGTGGAGGCTAAAGCAACAACGTCACGGCAGTGGCAGCGACGGCGACGGTGGCGACGGCAAAAGCGACTGCGATGACGACGACAGCGGCGGCGGCGGCGGCGGCGGCGGCGGCGGCGGCGGCGGCGGCAGCCAGCACTGGCAGTGGCATGGTGCGGTGTAATGGCGGCGGTGGCAGCAGCAGACGCGGCAAGAGGCGGCGGCGGCAACAGCAGTGGCAGCCAACAGAGGCAGCGGCGACAACAAAGGGAGCGGGCGGCGGGGGCACAGAGGGAGAGAATGTATATTTTTTTACAAATTCATTTCCTACGTAGCTTCCTACGTAGTCCCCATACAGACCGGATTCCTGATGGCCTTCCTGGCAAGGTTCCGGCGGAAGAGTAATCGTGATTCCTGTTCAAAACAAGCAACAGGAATAGAAAAAACAGGAATCCGGAGGATTCTTGCAGGAATAGGCAACCTGGCCTGCCGGAATCCGATGGAATGCACAACCAAGCAAAGGAGCTCGTAGCTGGTTTTAACTTGGACAGTCTTGTGTAGCTTTGCAGTTACTAAATCGGAACTTGGATTCTGAGATTCAGCAGCGAATAGATTGATAAGGTATTATCTTGGAGTTTTCATAGTGTGGAATTAATATCAAAAAGATCCTTCCATCTTTGGCGAGTAGGGAAGTCCCCAAACTCCGACAAAACACAACACCGGTGATTTGTAATTCCGAATCACCAATGTCAGCTTCTCGCTGCTTCGCAGCGGAATCTGCATCTTGACAGCCCACAGTCGACACCAGGAGCCAAGGGATAAGAGGGGGTGGGGAGGGGACAACAACACAGAGCCTGAAAATCTTGACCCCGACCCTCCTTGTGTGCCACTCTTGGCTCGGCCACTTCTCTTGTCGGCTCCGCCACCGCGATGACAACAAAGACGCATGCAGTCGGATGAAGACGACGACAGATGCAATTCGACTTTGGCGGGCAGAGGGGGGGTGACAGTGCATGCCTGATGCCCTCTTAGTCATCGATGGCACAGAGGCAGAGTAAGAACGGCGGCGACGGCGCATGGTTGCATGCTCGTGGCCGGGTGGGATGATCGCCAGGAGGCGTTAGGGTCGTGCCCTTCGCAAGAGTATTTTCAAATGACCCGCTTGGCCGACGGCAAAACTGTGGCAGCCACAGCCCGCCCAAAGAGGGAGACGGCAGGTCCGCTCTTGCCAAAAAATGAAAATGAACCGATAATCAGCCTGAGAAGATGATGATAAACAATTCTCCTCCTCCCGCTCCTCCTTCCCCATGATCCACCCCGCCGCTATCGGTCGTCGCCGTCGTCGTGGTCCCGCGCCGCCACTTCAAGAGCATATGCCTCCCTCATCGTGCCGAGATCCGGGGCGACAAACGACGATGATGGTGGTGATGGTGCGTTGGTGTTGGCGGAGTTGGCGGAGGAGGCGGAGGCAAACGCGTCCTGTGTGCGCAAAACCAAGACCCTCACGGACGAGGACAGGTCATTCATGTCGTCCCTGTGCGTGCAATTCGGCGACAAAGACGATGAGGATATCTTGGCCCATCACGATTGATAGTGTCCTAAGCTGTCTGATAGGATATAATCGGACTAACTATCTTGACGTAAGAAAGTAGTAAGTAGATGTTGAGTTGATATGATTTGATAAGAAAATTATGATTAGAATGAAGTGTGTTTTGTGTTTTCTGTGCTAGTTAAGAAGACAAGGAAAGACAAAAAAATTGCTCGGGACTCCGTCCTACTACGAGAATACTATGTCAGCTAGCGAAAATCTCCAGAACGCTCTCGACGTAGAATATGGTACAAATTCTACTTACTTGCACGCCCATATGCCTAAAATAA
>JALLOS010000936.1:0-11471 GCA_036939435.1 Stephanodiscus minutulus
CAGGTATACTGATCGGGGGAAGGCAATTTCAACGATGGGCACGAGCGAATTTTTGCCTAAAATAAATTCCAACGATTTTTAGTCCGTTTTTGTTCCCGCCAAAAGAGCTCGGCCCCATTTTTAACTTGTACAGTGAAGAAGAATATTTTCCGATATACGTGGGAATTGGTATGTTGTGTGTGTAGATAAGGGTGTGGGGGGAACGTGAAGATGGGTTCCGGAATATAGAAGCATTGTGGTAGGTAGGAGAGGTGGGGGAGGTCGATGGGATGAAGTAATGGGGTGGAGTATATTCTATATTCGCGGGGGGTGGTGAAATGGGATGGTGATTTTTATTGTTGAAATCGGTGGGGAATAGCGTTGGATTGAGAAGAAGCGGAGGAGAAAGAAGCGGGGGAGAAAGAAGCGGGGGAGAGTTGTTGATGGAGTTGAAAAAGCCGGTGGTAAACAAAGACGGTGTTTGTTGGTGAAGAAAAATAAAACATGATCAGAAGGAGGGAGAGGACACATTGATGATGGTGGTTGTGGATCTGTTGCAGCTAATATCGATTATTCCTTAGTATCGGAAAAAAGGTATCTTTTCCTGCAACTTCAAATAGGCCCAACAGATTTGTTTATGGTAGTTCCCAGAAATGATGCCATATTTCCGAAACTACATACCAACCGATATTAGCTGTTACAGATCTTATCTCAGGTCCGCACTTACTCCTCCCCCGCCCACCCCCCGCTCGCCATCATGCAGAAGAGGGTGGCGGCCGCCGCCAAGAAGAAGACGCGAACAATCGAGGCAGGAGAAGGAGTCGTAGGGGGGCGCGCAGCTGCTCTGCCGAAAAAAAAATACCCACTCGGCCATTTGAAGCCTTTATTCAATGGTAAGAAGTGCGTTGTCGTCACCGAAGTCGAAGTTGGTCGCGGCTTGTGTACTGTTTGATGAAACTGCTTACTTACTAAATTCAATTTTACTCAAAGTGGAAGAGGAGGTATATGCAGCTTGGTGGGATGGCGGGGTACTCGCGAAAGACCGTCGTGGGGCGACTGCCTCGTGGTTTCCGGGGAGGGTATCGTCGTGCAGGGAGGTCGATACCGACAGTCCTTACGGGCCGACTCGCTTCTACGGTGTCGCGTTCGACGACGGCGACGAGTCCAACGAAATCGAAGAGTACTGGGTCTTCTCGAGGGATGATTATCTCCTTTCCGTGACGAATTACGGAGTCTCCGGTTGGATCGGGGTGAGGAGCGAAACGGACCCGCGAGCCGCCGAGGATGACAAGTGGCCCAGCATAGTGGGCTGGTACGTTGCCACGATCGACGGGAAGGATCAATCATATCCTCGGCTGTCAGGTAAGAGACGTAATGCATGATGTGTCCGAATATCTGTTCTTCACGATGCTGACTGTTTAGTCCTCATCCACATATATTTTTGTAGAGGCATTGGATGCATATGATACCTTCGTAATACAGCGCAAGGGCAAGGACGTACTACCAACCGACTTGAATAGACCAGACAAGTTTATATGCTTCGTTGAGCAGTCTAATTCCGAGAAGTGTGTAGACGACGATGATTCCGGATATACGAAGACGAGGAAGAGGAGATCGCCAAGGTGAGTTTGGATAAGTCTTGTCCGGGACGACGTAACCGTGGAAGCGTCCCAGCTCCACTTCTTCTGATCATACTACTGTTGTGTCTTCTGATAGATCCGGAAACGAATGTCGGCCACGGTCCCCTCCACAAATGCGGGGGGCAGGGCCATCCCACGAAAAGAGCAAGAACGAGGAGATCATATCTTCGGAAAAACACGACACCACACCGAGCTCCAAATGCCTCTCCAACAGTGAACAAGACAGAAAGTATCAGGCACACGCCGGGGCTGCCGCGATGGCCCCGGCCCGCTGCTCCACCCCGCCCGCGAAAGCGACGACGGCGGCACGACGCGGCCGCCGCGGGCCGGCCGCGGCGACCCCGTCCCCCGCCGGGAAGGTCATCGATCTCACCGGCGACGACCGCGACGACGAAAACGACGCCGCCACGACGCCGGGGGGGGTCGATCGCGGGACGACGGGGGGATGCGGATCGGATCGTCGTTCGGGACAAAGCTTCGATCCGAGCGGGGTGGAGTCGGGAAGGATCGTCGAGAACGGCGACGAAGATGATATCGTCGACGACGAGGGCGGTGGCGGTAAGGGTGGCAAGGAGAGGGGGCATGTCAAGCGGAAGGAGGAGGAGGCGTCGAGGAAGGAGGCCGCGGCGGTCGCCTTGCCTTCGAGACCCCGCCGATCCGCCAAGAAGAGGGTGGCCTATTTTTCAAAGAGAGATTCTGAGGTGGAGGACAGCGACGAGGGAGCGACGCCCAAGAAGAGGGCCAGGAGGAGGGTGGTGGCGAGCGCCGACAAGGGTGGCAAGGGCGATGCGAGGATGTCGATTGGGAGCGACAGCGGGGAGTTCGAGCTTGGCCCTGGTGCGGACGACGAGGACGAATCGATCGCCACCGTTTTTAACGACGCGAAGAATGACGAGGTAGGGGATAAGCCCGACCGCCGTGCCTCCGCCAGGAGCAAGGGGTCGCCGCCTTCGCGCCGCGGGAAGTCCATTGGCGCCGTCGCCCGCCTCGGCGCTCGGAGTGTCGCGGCTCGCGGTCTACCGGAGGGATCCCTGGCGCGTGGGCTCGGTGGCTTCGAAATCAGGGCACTCGAGCGGGTATCCACGCTCGACGACACCGGCGTCGGCCGGCCATCGGATCCCCTCCCCTGCCGCCTCCTGGTGGTCAGTGCGGGCACCGGCGTCGATGGCGTAGGCCGGGCCATGTGCCCCGCGCACCTCGTCGATCAAACCTTCGAGGGCGGAGCGGAGCTGCACGCCCACACACTTGGCAACATTTGCACCTACGAAATGACCGCCGCGATCGACGAAAGCTGGACGGGATGGGACAGCATGCGCTGTCGCCTACTGGCCTCCGGGGTCGTCGTCGCATCCCCTTCGAGCGGCGACGCCCGCGTCGTCTCCGAGGACGTCGAGGCCGTCGTCACCGCGATCGCGTGCATCGACGAGGACGACGCGCCGGCGGCAACGACGCATAGGCTAACGCGGGCTGTGCTCGATGCGGCATCGGACCGACCGGACCTGAGGTGGGCACTGATTGAGGGTCGGTCCCGCGACGCCGCTGTCGTGATCGTTTCCGCCCCCGCGTGGCTCGTTGCCCCCGCACCGCCCCCGTTGTCGAGGGACCCCGTCGCCGATCCAGTCGCGTCTCGCGACGTCGACGGAGAGGACGATGGCGATTTCCGGCGGGATGCATCGGGACTGCTGCCGCGGCTCTCGAACGAGGCGCGCGGCATCCGCCTGCCCGCGAGTTTGCTGCAGAAGGCCATCCGCCGCCGTGCTGGGCTGCTCTGCTCCGCGGCGCCCCTCCTAGAGGCCTGCCGGGAGCTTGTCCTGCCGGGCGGGGCCCGCGGATCATCCTCCGCATTCCTTCGTACCCTGTGCGGTTCGATGCTCGCCGAGGCCATGCCGGCAGCCACGTCGTTGGATGCCCTCGGCATCGACGCCCTCCTTGCGCTGTGGCTAGTTTCGCTGGCCAACCCTGAGTGGGAATTGCCGCCAATTCTCGCTAGACGGGCCGTTGCTGCCGCTCTACGTGCTCAGGCTAGGGATGCCAACCAATGGGTGGGTTTTATGCGACAGGCTCGCATGGCGGAGGATGCATCTTCCCTCCACCACATCGAGCCGGAGGAGCAGGACACCGACGCGCCGACGGACTGTCGTCCGAAGGGCATGAACGAGGAGGGTGAACTCCTCGGGAGGCGAGTGCGTAATTTGCTTCGTGTGCACCACGCGGCACAGGGCCTCAACTTCACCTTTGGACATTGGGGCAAGTACACAGGCGATCGCGAGAATGGTGCCATGTAAGAGCTTGTTAAGTATGTATTCTATGCGAACTCGTGTTGACATTTATTAATTTTTTTTTATTGCAAATTCTCTTCAGGTATGTTACGCTACATCATCCAGAATACAATGCCATATGGCTACATCAGAAGCGACTTAGTGCACCGCCGGTGGCCGAGGAGGCAAGACTGCTAGAAGCGTGGGCTTCGCCAAAAATGGATTTGTCGGCCGTCGCGGCCGGTTCGGACAAACGGATACTTTTGCTCGACGAAGAGACGCGCCGTGCCTCATTTGACACCCACATACTGCCGTCCTCGCTGCTGCTGCTTCAAGCCTTGCTATCGACGCCACCCATACGCTCTTCCAAGCACGGACTGATGATGCTCAACCGGCAGTGGCGAAAGCTGTCGGCTGAAATTAATCCGCGCGATGAGGAGCGAATGCTGCTCGAGCGAGTGGAGGCAAACACGGGAACGGGTGGCTCGAATATGGCGAAGAAGAAGCTGGGCAGCAATGGTGCTGATGCGATGACGCAGCTGACCAAATTGACATCGGCACGCGAGTTGTTCGCAGGCATGGGTCACAAGGAGCGTGAAATTATCGAATGTGTTGAAGAGATTCAAGAGTCGCTGCGCAAAAGGACCAGGCAGAAGACACATCACACGACTGTCAAAGTCGCCACCAGTGACACCAAAGACAACGTTGAGGACAACGCTCCTCGCATTCGCTCAAGTGCCGGACGGCCTCCGACTGAGCACGAGGGTCGCACAGCCTTTGTCCTAGCCTTTGGTCGTGCAATTCCTCTCAAGATCAAGGTCAATGTTGATGGACAGACTACCGAATCCATCTCAGTCTCGGTGCTCTTCTGTGGAACTCAGGCGTCGCCGCTCCTTGTGCAACGAACAGACCATGCCGCAGTCGAGGAGATGGAAGGTGTTGGCGTGGCGGGTTCGAGTGGAGTTGCAGCGGCCGCACCCCGTCTCGGCTATGTTCTTGGGAGCGGACCGATAGAGGGGATGGATGATGAGACACGCACGCAAGCGAAAGCGGATCAGAAGGTGCACCGGGCGGCAGTGAAGGCAGCAGCTGTCGCTTGGAAGGATGGTATGACGGTGTCCCTTCCCATTCCGCCGCGCGGGTTGCAGTGGAATCTTGGGGCGGCAGTGGGTTACGAGGAGGTGGCCGAGCGATCATGTTACATAACGGCGACCCTTGAGGACGAGGAAAATGGATCATGGTCCTTTACAATTTCGGGCAAAGTGGTGGCGCCGCTCGACGCCCGTAATGTCCTCAGCTCGTGTTGTCTTCCCTCGACCATCAAACCCCTGGCTGTAACGACAGACCCTGTATCAATGAGGCTTGCTTCACTCCTCCGTCGTGCCTTCTACGCTCACTCGAAACCTACCGATGCTGTCAATGACAACTTCGAGGCAGATGGCGGTAAGGTGTTGATGGTGCAGCTTGGTCTGAGTAATCGCCTCGAGCTCTTTGAGCAATTACACTCCATCGCGATTGATGCCCGTCATTGTGGCGTGGATGAGGGTTCTGTGTGGGGAGGGTGGGAGGAGCTTGCAGCCAGCGGAGTTATTCACAGCGGCGTTTGGCGTGATGTTCTTCTCAAGATTACAACTCGCGATCTAGACCATGTCACCATCGGTCCCATCGGTGCCGATGGATCGGGCACTGGCAATGACTTGAGCGAGGGAACCGTACTGCGACTGATGTATACAATGGAAGCCCTTTATCCCAGTGTGCTCGTCAGAGAGGGTGCTCTGCGATGGCGCGTGGTTCCGCGAGGCGCATGCTACCATCACCTCCTCAAGTCCCTCGAGAAGCTTGGTAGGGCGGAGATTGTGGTCGCGCCGACTGCCTTGACAGCGTCAGAGACCAAAACGCTTCCCTCAGAGCTCCACCAACCAAAGATCCCCGAGAAACTCCCACCGAATCCAGTAATTGTCAAGGATAAACAGAATGGAGCAGCAGCATCATCAGTAGTGGGACGGCCTCGTCGTAGCTGTGCAGTGTCCGCATCGCAGGCAGTGGCCGCCATAGCAGCCTCGGAGGCTACGGCGGGAGGCGACGGCAACGACGACAGCGAGTTTGCTGCTCCTCGTGGCGGTAAGCAAGGGGGTAAACATTTGTCTGCAGTCGCCGGCATCAACCTGTCAACAGAGTACCTGCCACTACCCGCAATCGCATCGATTTTATGGGAGCATCAGGAGAGGTCGGTCGACAGCGTCTTGGCTGGTGTGCGTGATGGAAAGCTCGGCTTCGCAGATGCGTCAGCTGTAGGCGCTGGTAAAACCCTGACCGCACTTGCAACGGTCGTGGGTGTGGCCAAGCACTTACAGGAGAGTGGCATCGCACGAAAAGGCACGTTGATCATGCTACCACAAGAGGCGCTGTTACGGGAGTGGCTGCTTGAACTCGCAAAACACACCTTTGGGTTTCACATTGTCGAGCAGCGCTCGGATGGAACACTCTTCTCCCTGACTTACGGCAATGCGGGATCTCCCATTGACGGAAACACAATTGTCATTTCTACGCTAGACCGTGTGGCGAAGGCGCCATTTGTGCGCCAGGCCGCGTGGGACTTTGTTGGTATGTACCATACTCGCCATTGTTTGTTTGTTATTGCTGTGTTTCCTTTTCTCACACAAATCGTGGAACTCAGTCATCGACGAATGCCTCGCCGTGCAGAACGCAGCCGCCAAGCGCTGCCCTTCTGCATGGAGGCAGATCGAGGTCAGTCGATGCGGTTGTCTTCTGCTGTCGGCGACTTTTTTCAGGAGCAAATTTCACAATCTATTCTACATGGTACGTATGCTGCGATCGCCGCTTCCGCGAACTATCGAATACCTACCTGCTCTTGTGCATGAGCATATTGTGTGTGAGGTTCCGATCACCAATCGTGAATGGGCAATGGAGCCAGGCCACCTTAAGCTACCTAGTGGCAAGCTCGTTAATAGCTCTGAGGGATCTGTACATCTTGCCGACTACAGCACTTACAAACGACGGATTAGCCAGTGGGAGCGCGATTGCCTTAATCGTGGCGACCCCTCGGGTTTCAAGCTACATGCCGACCTCAAACACTTGCTGCGGGGAGAGCTGTGGGAGGGCGCCAAGGGTACTACTCAAACCTCTCCTCTCGCTGAGGCAATCGCGATGCAGGTGCAGCGGCTCCTAAAGGAGGGGCGGCGGCCAGTCGTCTTTGCGAACACCGAAGAGGAAAAGGGACGCTTCCGCTCTGCGCTGCGGAAACGGGGTCTGACAACTCTGGCGTGGGCGGAGGTGACGGCGAAGACTCGTGCTGAGGGCTTCGACGTGATCTTAGCCACAATTGGCTCAGAGTCTTCTGGTGTGAATATGCAATTCGATGCGGATTGCATTGTGTGCCGACCAACACCCGGCGACGTCCTTGAGCAGATGAAGGGGCGCGTCGACCGACCAGGGCAGGTGCAGAACGAACTGAAGCTTGTCGTAGTCTTTGCGCAGGGGACGATCGAGGAGGCTGAGTTTGCCAATGTTAGTTTACCTTTTTGCATTTTTTATATTTATTTTTCTTTGGTTGTGATAGAAGTTGATAAATGCCCCCCACACCAAACAGATCCGGCTGGCCGGCTCATTTTTTCGTACGTATCTCGCCCCTAAAGCAACAAGATACAAGGAGGCGTTGCTGCAGGTGGATATCGCTGCGATTGTTGCAATTCATGGTGGCAATAAGAATGGTGTCCAGAAGCCCAAGGCCGGTGCAGTACACAACGCATGGCACTCGGCGCTTGAGGACCTCACTAACGCCAACGCACTGCAGGGACATGGACGAGCCGGAAAATCTACGACCGTAGAAGTTGACGAGGAGGAAAAGTCAGCGATGACGCCGGTGGCAGAAGAGTACGACCCACCGAGCAAAGGATCCCATGGTGGAAATGATAAGAGGGGCGTGTCAGGCAAGGGGGTTAAAGGAAACGCAACAGCGTCCACTAATGACAACTATGACGAGGAGGAAATGAACGTTGAGCCAGAGCTCAAGACGCTGAACAAAACAAAGCGCAATCGGAGGAGTAACGAGCAATATGCTTTGGCCAAGGCGGCGGCACGCGAAGGGAGGGCAAGTCTCGCGGTCCGCCGCTGGCTTTTCAAGACAGACAACATCAAGGAAGAGCGTCTCACTCCTCCAGAGAAGGATAAACTTTGGGAGTTCTCGACGACGATTCCGCCCAAAAAACTTACGCGTCAATCCGTTGAGGCAGGCGTTCGCCAACTCTGTAAGGATCCTAAACTCGAGCGAATTATCACGCGTGTTGGCGTCGATTCAATCTACATGCAGGTGGAGACTTTTGCATCAAAGCCAGCTACCAAGGCGCGATTGTTTGACCATCTGCTTCACGGTATAACTTTTTGCCAGATCAGTATCGACGCAGGAAATGCATTTCTTCGTAAGCTCGCCATTAAAGCCGGAACGCTCATCGAAGTGATGCCAAAAGCACAGCGTCACGCCGTCCTTGAAACAATAGCCACAGAAATGGCCGAGTGTGGCGAGTATGAGGAGGGTATGGCGCCAACAGCCACTGAATTGATCAACGGAAAGGGCGGTGGACTCTTGCTTGAGGCGAACCTTGGTCGCCTCATATTCCCACCCGCGCTCATTGGCGTCATCGTCGACGCATGCGACAAATGGGGCCTGCCTCACCTCTGCGCAACCGACGACGACTCGTACACCAAGGTCGGCTGCGGAAAGAACGAAGGTACGGAGGGCTACCTCAATGCTTGCCGCTCGCACCTTAAGGGCACCGGTGGGAAGGTGAGTGTCCGCTACTCACTCGGTGCCCTCAGCAGAAAGGGAGAGCGCACCGGTAAGGGCAGGTTTATCATTGAGCTCGTGAAGCGGGCTCGTCGATCGGATGGGCTTCCCGATGTCGCCACGATGTCGGACCGCGACGTGGCGCGACGGCTCATGGAGATCGAGGGCGTCGGGCCTTGGGTGGCCGGCGAGTGCCTC
This sequence comes from Stephanodiscus minutulus, assembly GCA_036939435.1. Classification (NCBI taxonomy): domain Eukaryota; phylum Bacillariophyta; class Thalassiosirophyceae; order Thalassiosirales; family Thalassiosiraceae; genus Stephanodiscus; species Stephanodiscus minutulus. The sequence goes on from JALLOS010000936.1 coordinate 8,880, forward strand.
GTCTACCATCTGGGACGCGCCGACATCATGGTCTCCGGCGACCTCACGATGCGCAACATGCTCAACGATCTATACAACATCGACCACCGCGAGTCGGAGACGCTCGTCGAGAGTGCCGCCACGTTCCCGGACTGCACGCGATCGCGCATCCTCCTCGACCGGCTCGCGCGATCCAACGGATGGCACGGATATCGCACTCTAATCCTCTTCCTCAGCTACTTCCTGCAGGAGGACAGCTTGGTGCTGCTCTGAGAACCACCCAAGACGGCACATGCGCGTTGTTTTTCGCGCGCGTGCACAGGATCGCCCACCCATCCCCCGCCCTTAATCAGATCAGATACCCCGAAGGAAGGAAAGGATGCAGTAGTTTGCGATGGGAGTGAATGCAGAATGTCGAAGTCAATATAAGTACACCAGTGCACACACAAAAAATTTACATCAAAGCATAATATGATTTAACCACCAGGGAAGCCCATGCGATATAACTATGTTAACCTGCCCGAGAAGGTGGAGAGGAGATATCGGAGCTCTCTTCCTCTCATCGTTTTAAGCGAAAATTAATCTTCAAGTCCGCCTCGGCCCATCGGCACCTTGCGTACCACAGCCCCCCCCCCCCCCCCCCCCCCCCCCCCCCCCCCCCCCCCCCCCCCCCCCAACGACGACGCCGGCACCCCCCCCCCCCCCACACACACACAACCCGACACAACCCGACACAACCTATCTCCGATGATACCTCCAAAGCCTCACCGCGCCGTCGTCCCCGCACGACGCCAGGCACGTCCCGTCCACGGGATGCCACCTCACGCAGTTGACGTCTCCGTCGTGCGCCCCGTCCGCCGATGCCTCCACCTCGAATTCCGGCGCGTCCGACGACGACGGACCTCCCGAATCTGGCACCTTCGGCACCACCTCGCGGTACACGCATATGCCGTCGTCGCCCCCGCACGACGCCACGCGCCCGTGGCCGACCCGCGCCGGCGCGCAGTCGATCGACGCCGCGGCGTACCCCGAGTGGGCGTCGGGGAGGGTGCACACGCGATCCCACGATCCGCCGCCGACCACGGCGGCGGCGACGGCGACCGCCGCCCCCCCTCCCGCCGCCGCCGCGGCGGCGGCGGCCGCCCGCCGCCGTCGATCGTCGTTTTCCGATGCGGTCCGCATCTTCCACACCGCGATCGAACCGTCCCCGGAACCGCTGAACATCCTCACCCCCCCCGGGGCGAGGCCGAGGCACCACACCGTCGCGCCGTCCGAGCCGCGCGGCGCGGACGCGGACGGCGACGATAGCGTGGCGGCGCAGTACCAGTCCCCCCCCTCCTCGGCCCATACCCTCACGGTCCCGTCGTACGAAGCGCTGTACAGCACCTCGTCGCCGTCGCCGAATTGGGAGTGGGACGGACCGAAGGATATCGACTTGACGTCGCCCTCGTGCCCCTGCAGCACGGCGAGGCATTCGAACAGCGATTCTTCTCCCCCCCCCCCCCCATCCTCGTCGTCACCCATCCCCACCCCCCCCCCCCCCCGCCGACCACGACCACCGACGACGACGACTCCGGAGGGGTAGTCGCCCCCCCCCCCCCCCCCCCCCACCGTGCCCGGCAGGTAGCATTCCCACACCCATATCGTCTTATCCCTGCCGGAGCTCGCCAGCAGACTGCCCGTGGCGTTCCACGCGACGCATTTCACCTCGCTCTCGTGCCCCTCGAGCTCCGCGATGGCGTCGAAGGAATTGACGTCGTCGTATCGATACGGCGATCCCAAGTCGTCGTCGTCGTCGCCCGACTCGTCGTCGCGACGACTGCGACGATGATCGTCGTCGCCATCGCCGTCGCCGTCGTCGCCGCGGTAGTGTTCCCACACGACGACCTTCCCGTCGAACGATGCGGTGGCCAAAACGGGAACGCCCAGCGTCGAGGACGTCGGCGCGAACGCCGCGCATCGCACCGTGCGCCTCCCGCTTCGAATCGTCGAGATCAATTTCCACTCCTCCTCGCATTTCCCTTCCCCCCCCTCCGAGTCGCGTGCGACGACGCGGCGCTTCTTCTCCCAGACGAGTACCCGCGAATCGGGATTGCCGAGGCACGCCGCGAGGTACCGACCGTCGATCGAGAACGATACGTGCCACGCGGGAGAGGAGGAACATCCACCACCACCACCGCCGCCGCCGGCGGGGGCGGGGGGGGAGGAGGAGAGGAGGGTGGCGACGAGTTCGAGCGTCGCGGAAGACGACGACGACGACGACGACGACGACGACGCCGACGACGTGGGCGTAGGCATGGGTGTAGTAGGCGTAGTAGTAGCCGGTGGGTTTCTCGGCGGCGGCATGGTTTTTTGGGGGCGGGGGTTTCGGCGCGAACAACAACTGGTTGGATAACGGTTCCTACGTGTAAAGCCCCGTTGAGCTTTACGGCGGGAGGAGGGAGATGCCACCGTCTGTATGCCCCACCCTCCTCCTATCAGAGTACACCATAAAATCATACACCACTCCCCAAAAACGTACCTACTTAGTTAGTGTCTATCTCCTTTTCTCGGAACAGCAAAAATGTGTTCCGGAACAACAGATTTCGACAGATTGAGCGCTACGTATTCCTA
>JALLOS010000958.1:0-10367 GCA_036939435.1 Stephanodiscus minutulus
CCCGGCCGTTTCAGCCCAAACCCCGTCGTCCTACGTTTGATTGTCATGTTGTCCGCGATTGCGACCAGGCGGATCGTTCGATTTAGACTGCCCGGTCGAAAAATGAAGGCAATCCCACCACCCCTCCCCCCAACGATTATTGCCAATTTTCCCTCTTGAACGCCGAGCCGATGCGCCTTCCCCCGGCAGTCCGAGCCCACACCCCGGCACACACTGGTTTATTGTCATATTTTGAGGCTAGGGACTGGGCGGAGTGATCAAATTCGTCCGCCCGGTTCTAATTTAACGATGCCTTAAATACCCCCTGCCGGCCATATTTATGAAAAAATGCACTCCACAAAACGCAACCCCTTCTCCGTTCCCAGGGCGATTCAGCCCCAACCAGCCGAACCGAGGTTGATTGTGGTGTTTTTATGGAGTGAGAACGGGCAGACCCATTGAAATGGACCTCCTGGTCACCAATTGGCCATGCCTTCCACCCCCCTTAAGCGTCGAATATCCCCCCTAATTTCCGTCGCCACAAACAGGGCCGCCATTCCATCCCCCGGCCAATCGCCGAATATAAAGTGGCCCGCGACGGTTGATTGTGGTATGGTTGATTTTTTTGGCCAAAATAGACGGTCCAATTAGGTCCGCCCATCGCGATTCGGCCAGGGTAACAAACCCTCCCGCTGGCCGAATTTCGCCCAGAATTTGCACCCCGATAAACGGTGCCGCCGCTCCCTTGCCTGTCCGAATCGGACCACACCCGAGGACCAGGACGTTGATCATGGTGTTGCGGTGGGGTGGCCGCGGCGGTTTTGCGGTATTGCACCCATAGCCTTTGTAGGAGGCATGGGCGGATGGTGCTGTGGTGCACTATTCATTGTGTGAATTGTGAGTGTTCTCTATTCTTGTTGGTGTTGTGTGNTTTGCGGTATTGCACCCATAGCCTTTGTAGGAGGCATGGGCGGATGGTGCTGTGGTGCACTATTCATTGTGTGAATTGTGAGTGTTCTCTATTCTTGTCGGTGTTGTGTGGGTGTGCGTTGTCACACCGCCAGAACATGACAAACTGGAGAACATGACAGAATGGAGAACATGACAGAAATTGAGAGGTGTGATAGTATCTGTGCGTATGTACTCCCATACCATAGTATAGTTCTACATACACACTTCGGAAAATTTGGTAAATGTCGGCTCGAGCCGACACAAACTGCCACGACATCTTCAATTATGTGTCGGCGACATGGACCCATCTGGCCAAAATTGGAGCAACACATTGTGTTGTCGCCGACATGTCGCGACATGTCAGCGACATTTCCAGCTAAGCAGGGGAATCTACCTGAGACTCTCACATTTTCTTGTTTGTTGGACTTTCAGTGGGGTACTAATAACTAATAATTAGTAGTTTGACTACTAATTAGTAGCTCATACACCAAGCGGAACACCATGATTTTTTGTTGCTGACTAACAAGATAAGGGTAGTGTTGGGTGTTAAATGGTGTTGGGAAGCTGTACTTCAACTCCTGGGTCAGATGATACTCACCGGCTGGGACAGTATAACAGATCGCGCACGGCAGATCAGGTCTATCCGGTTCAATGTCATCTCTCGGAAAAGTGTTGCGATACGTGTTTTGCTAGGTAAAAGCTAGCTAAACCATGCACCCACTCATGGTGGCCACCAATACTGGAGCCACCGCGTAAGGCAATCAGCCGACATGCTGGGTGACTATTTATGTGGTGGTGCCGGAGGGCGGGGCACCACCATGTTGGCAGCCATCAAAGATTTTGGTCAGCATGATGCGTCGAGGGACATTGTGGGGTTGTTGTTGGTTGTGTTCCAAGTAGGAATACTTAGGGTTTAGGGTCATGTACCAGACAATTGGCAATGCCTTCCCAATGAGGCAAGGAAGAGCATACCTGTTGGCATTGGAGCTGTTGGCTTGGTAGCCTCCACGCCAAATCAGTTGTCGTGCCACATTGTCTGGGCAGGTACATCATGGGAAATGATGCGTGGGCGTGGGGCGGCGGCGGCGGCGGCGGCGGCGGCGGCGGCGGCGGCGGCAAAATAGGAGGAAGAGGAGCGGGAGGTGAAGATTCCTACAACAGGCAAATTTGCACATCGATCGATCACGGCAGTCGCCGTTGTCCTACGGCCACCTTGGGGCCCCACTCCTGGCGCAGAAGCATACAACAATCAACAAATATGTACTATGCAACAAGACTATGTCATTTAGCTAGGAAAAACCATAATTATTAAAAAGTATTAGGTAGTCTAAGGCATGACATGTTGACGAATTGTTGTGCCTGATGCTCACCTGTTGTGATAGTTGTACCACCGATGCAGAGCATCAGCGGCAACAACGGCGGCACATATGCGTCGCATATGGCCCCCCTCACGGCCGGCATGCTCGGTTTTCCATGTCGGCCATGTTCGGGGTCTCGGCAGCTGACGTTCTGTGACTACCCATTAGTAGTCACAATTCTGGGGGTCCTTGCACATTACTAAGCATCTCAAGCAATACCCTATTTGTTTGTATGGGGAGGATTTGTGCGCTTTAGTTGAGTGGGAAATGTCTAATGGCACCTAAAGTCTGCTGACAGCATCCACTGAAAGTGCTGCTGGAAACATGTTTAACTATTCACTACAAAAAACTAATAATTAGTTGTTTTGCCAGGCTGAAAGTCCATCATCATTCTAGTCCGAGATTAGGTAAAAGACTTGAAGACTTCTGAGTTTGACCTGAAACATATTTGGAGCAATTATTAAGAAATTGTTAAAATTTGATAACGATGATGTTTGTGTTGTCACCCAAAATGTGTGGGCCAAAAAGACTTGGACCATAACATTTGGTCAAAATAGAAATAGAGATTATACCCTCTGTAAAATTTCTGAAGCACAATTCAGGAGGCATTCTTCAGCAATGATTGAACTCAATTCTCTTCACTAGGGAAATTTAGTTTTACTCGCTAGAGGTCGCGAAGACACTATAATTTGATATTCTCCATCGACCGCATTACTTTCCCGCGCCGCCCGCGGCCGACAATTTCTGGACCACGTCCACGACGGCCTTGAAGCTGAAGGGCTCGTACATGGCCAATCCGCTGAGTATCTTCCTGTCCAGGACCACCCCGCTCCTGGCCTGCATCTGTACGAACCTCGAGTACGAGATGCCGTACTGCCTGACGCCGGCGTTCATGCGCTGGATCCAAAGCTTGCGAAATTCGCGCTTCTTCACCTTGCGATCGCGGTAGGCGTACTGCCACGACTTCTCGAGCCGTCGGATGGCTATTCGGAAGCAGCGATTGGCCCGTCCCCGGAAGCCCTTCGATTGCTTGATGACCCGTTTGTGCTGGGGGAGGGGGGGGGGGGGGGGATTAATTGTGATCAATTTGGAAATGGTGAGACGATGATCGACATATATTACGACGTAAAACGCAGCGGGATGAGCCCCGACAGCGTTTCGCAAACGAAAATATCGCTGGTGCTCCCACGTCTTCTAGAGTGGTGTGTGTGATCGCGGCCAAAAAAAAAAATCGACTACCCATCTCGACAACGCTCGTCATCCCCCCCCCCCCCCCCGACAACACGCACCTTCTTGGTCGCGAATCCTCGCGTGTGTAAGGCGGGGGCGTTACCTCCCACCGCATTCGCGAGTAGCAGACGCGGGAGCGCCGAGGAATACGACGAAGCCAAGATCGGCGTCGTCGTGGTCGAGCACGAGGTCGAGGACGAGGCGCCGGGCGAGGAATAGTTCGGGACGACGGAATAATAATAGGCGGCCCCCGGCGTGGAAGGATACGGACGACCACTCGGGAGTAGTGATATCCGTCCCCCGGAAAGAAGAATATTGCTCCCCCCCATCCTCCACGTCCCCGATCCCGGGGACGACGACGACGACGTCGACGTCATCGCGGACGCGCCCATGCGGCGGGAACTCTGGCAAAACGTCATCGCCACCGCCGTCGTCGTGGCCATCTTGTTCGACTGGACGCGCAGTGGCATCAGACGCTGCGCGATCTGGGCGAACATATTGGAATGGGTGGGATCAGGCGTCCTCTTAGGCTCGAACCTCGAACCTCGAACTGTGCTGTGGGGTGCGTGGTGGGATGGGTGGGCGGGCCCGGCGGGGTGGACGACGCGGTTCGGACAATGGTACTAACGGGCGACTCTCCCGCCTTTTTTTCAATGTAACTCATCGCATGCATCGAATCACGAATCATCCATCAAATAATAGTGGAAGATATTTTTTTTTTCACAAAAACATCACATCATCGTCACACAACATCAACAATCAACAACAACAACGAATCCGATGAAACTCCGTCTGGATCTCCTGGCCATCTTCGCCGCCTCCTCCGAACTGGCTGGCACCGACACCGTCGCCCTTGCCTTCACCGCCGTTCCTCGCCTTAGGCAACGTTGTCAGCGGCAGCAGCAACTGGCGACGTCGACGTCATCAACCGCGCTGAACGCGAACACTTACGCGCGTACGAAGTGGTCGCCCCACTCGCCTCCGCCCTCCTCCTCCTTCTCCTCCGGAAGCGTCCCCGGACCGTGTCCGTATTCGCCGACGGCCTCCTCCTCCTATGCGACGAACTACGACGAAGTGCGCGCCGATCTCAGGTCTCTCATGGATAACCCCTCATGGGACGACGGCTCCCTCGCGCCGATATTCCTACGCCTCGCTTGGCACTCCAGCGGCACGTACGACGCATCCACGGGCACAGGCGGTTCGAACGGGGCAGGGATGCGATTCTCCGGGGAGACCGAGTCGCGCGATCCCGAGAACGCGGGACTGCAAGCGGCCCGCGCCTTCCTCGAGCCGGTGAAGCGTAGGCACCCTCACATCTCGTACAGCGACATATGGATACTGGCGTCGTACGTGGGATTGGAAGTCACCGGGGGACCGGTCATACCCTTCACGTCAGGCCGCGTCGATCACGTCGACGGAACGTACTGGGCGAAGACCGGCATGAGCTACGGACGACTCCCCGCCGCGGAGAAGTACTGCTGTCCCCACCTCGACGATTCGAATGTCTCGTCGAGCATCGATCCAACCACGGGAACCGTCAAGGGGTGGGAGGGACTGTGCTCGCACGTACGGAACGAGGTGTTCTATCGGATGGGATTTGACGATCGCGAGATCGTGGCGCTCCTGTGCGGTGGTCACGTTTATGGGCGGTGCCACCCCTCGGCGTCGGGGTACGCCGGTCCCTGGGTGGAACATCCAACGAAATTCTCGAACGAGTACGCGAGCGACATGATCGAGGACGAGTGGACTCTCGTTAGTCACGGCGATAAGTGGCTCGTGGGGATCGGAGCCGAGGAGCTGTTGCCAGCACCGGGGAAGAGGCAGTTCGTTAACAAGGTGCCGGGGAAGATCTCGGACGACGCGAACCAGATGATGCTCCTGTCGGACATGATATTGAAGTGGGATCCGTCGTTTCGGGGGTATTTGGAAATGTACGCCAAGGACGAGGAGCTGCTGAAGACGGACTTTGGGGTGGCGTTTAAGAAGCTGACCGAGCTTGGGTGCGGCTTTTGATGAAACGGATGTGACGAGGAAAGGAATGTACGACAATTTCTCTTGATTGTGGACGTTGGATAGAAGATGATCCTGTAGAGAACGCGAAGGTAACGAATACTAAACATTTACAAACAAATATCAAAAGAACACGAGGGCCACAAAAGATGAGGGGTGATGGTGACCACGACACGGGATCCAGAGAGTGGAAGAGAGTGAAACTTGATGCTTTCCTCAAGAAACGACCTCTTACATCTTTATTTCGTCAATAGATTTCTGATGCAATTTTCTGTTGATAATTCTACACTTGCATAGGCGCCGATTATCTGTTCCGCTCTACTTCTGCTTCTTGTCACTACCCCTTGCCTTTGAACGCCACAGTTCCGAATAAAGCAACACCGACCACTGTAGCTGCAGCAACCACATACCTCTCGGATTCCTTGTGCAAACTTAACATAGTCCACAGACATACCAGTACTCTGTTCTTTATTTTAAGCACTGAATTTCTCATTCTAATTTACTAGGTAACAGGATATAAGTGAAATTAAAGTTATGGGAATCAGTTATAGTATTTAATAATAATTTTTAGTCTGCCACTAACTTATGCCTACGCTACGCTTCGGCAAAGTGTGGCAGGTAATTCGAAATTTCGGGGTATTGTTTTTGCAATTTAGGTACCCCTAAAGAGTAATTTCAAATTTCGTCACCACGCAAATTGAGACCCCATATCTTTCCCCATATGATTACCCCAACAATGTTCCCGGTGGACAAAAAAGCCAGTTTGTGCCCGTAAAGTGCATTCGCAAATTTCTGATCTCATCCACCAGAGAAATCGACTCCCTGAAAGACTTCGTGCTCACGCAGGATCCCTGAGTTGTTCAAATACATGCAAAACTGGAGCAAAACGTAGTGATGGTAGTGAATCAATCGTCAAGTGAAAGCAATGAAGATGACTACGAAAATGAGTCATCCGATGATGATGACTTTAGCAGCTAGTTTGAGCCAAGTTCTTGCCTATGTTCTCTAATGGATGCGGTCAACCTTGACTACGTTTTCATTAAGAAATATGACATGCAATCTTTTTGTTCATTTGTTATATATCTAAGAACACAGGAAAATGTATGTAGGGGTGGGCTGAGACGGACCAATCACAGAACAGATATTATAGCGATGGCGCCTGTCAATTCTCTTGTTATAAACCCGTGACATGGAAAAGCGATTCATATTGCCTATAGTGAAAGAGGCAAAGCAAACAACGCGAATTACGCAACACAGTCTCCCTCTATAACCTCATGCGAGGTGCCGACGCGGGGCGATAACCTCGACCGCCTGCCGCCTTCTTTGATCGATCCGCGCCACCTACGGGTGCCACGCCCGCACCGTGTTTAGGCGGCGCCAGTGGCCTCGACGCGTTTTGGCGACTGCTACTCACATCCCCCAACGGTCCGCGACCTCCGAACCTCAGGTTCGAGCCCGATCGTGGCGCGTTGTTACCGTTGTCACTTGGATGAGATCCCCCCGATTGTGCGTTTGAGCCGGATCGCAAGTTTGATTCGGAACGGAGCGTTGATGCTGATCGTGGTCGAGTGCTCGTAGGAGCAGCAGCGGCAGAAGTGGCAACAGCGAGATTGGTCTTTCCGGAAAGCTTTGCGTAGGCATTTTGACCAAACGGGGCGTTGGCAGCCGAAGAGGCATTACGATCTTCTTGACGTTTGCGATGACGTTCCTCCTCGCTGCGTTCTTTGCGCGTTCGCCACTCCTCTTCCTGCCATTGGATGGTTTGCAAGTAGGGCGAGCCCTGATACATGAAGTGCCCAAGGTCGGATTCGACCATCGCTTGTCCTTCCTCCGCGTCCGGCTTGTTCTCGACGTACCACTGTCGCAACGTTTCCTCCAAGATGGACGTTATCTTGGGAAGTTCCTTGGTAACGCGACGGTTCATCTTCTCTTCCTTCATGAGCTGCTTGGTCGCGCCGCGGCCCTTGAGCCTATCTGGGTCCTTCTGGAGGAGTTCCAATTCGATCCGCTCCTCAATGATAGACTCGCGTTTGGCAATGAGATCCAGAATGGGCTGCATCCTCCTGAGCTTGGCCTTCAGGGACGCAGCGTAGTCTTCGTGCTTGGCGAGTACCTCAGACGTCAACTGCCCATCGTCTTGAATTCGGAAGTAGGCATCGAACGATGCACGTTCCGACGCGCTCGAATTGGTCTTGCGCCACAGCTCCTCGATCTCCGACCGCTGATCCCGCACGAGCTGGCCGATCGTGGCCCTCTTCAATTCCTCCAACCTTGCGATTTCCGCCTCTCCCTTGCGTATAGTATCCAATCCCAATCCGCGAATGCTCGTGGTGAACGTCCGCTGTTCTTCCGCGGAAACGCGCAGCATGGTCCAAAGGGTCGAAATGGCCTGTCCCATCTCGCCGAGCTTGGCGCGACGACGTCGCTTCTCCCCGTTCAGCTCGGCGATGCGCGACGTGAGCCGATCGAGGGCCGAGTTGGCGATGCCGATGCACGAGTCTGACTCGAATAGACTGGTTATGGTGTAATTGCTGGACTCGCCGCGACCCGCCCCTCCTCGGACGCCGCCGCCTTCGTTCTCCGTGGAGATCCCGTCGATGGGTTGCAAGCTGTTCATTATTCTGAAGTCGTCCACGCTCCGTCCAACGCGGAACTCGTCGCCGGGCGAGATTTCCAACTCGCGAATCATCGACTGGCAATCGAACAGAAGCGTAACGACCGCCCTAACGCGCGTCGAGACGCCCTCCTCGTACTGACGCGCCCCGTTACGGAATTCCTCGCGCCGTTCAAGGGTCAAATCCGTCTCGACGTCCGAGAACGGTCTCATCTCCGCCGCCCGCGACGCCTCCTCAAGGGTGCAACCGCTCAGGGCCACGTATGCCTCGTGGATCCTCGACCGTGACGCCAGGATGTCGGCCGTCGCGCAATCCCTCACGGACCGCAGGCTCTCCAGCCGTCCCATCATCGCCTCGTATTCCCACTGGAGGCTGACGCCGCCACCCGGGTCCCCCGCGCTCGGGTCGCGCCTCACCCTCGCCACGGGATCCTCCTCCCCCTCCAGCCTCAGCGCCGAGCATATCGCCCCGTGCTCCCTCCTCGCGTCGGCGATCTCCTTCCGGAACTGATCGCGCAGCGCCTCCTCCTCGCGCACCTTCGCCTCGCACAGCCGGCCGATCCCCTCGACGAGGTCGGCGAGGTGCGACGCCCTCTCGTCCGGCGCGACCCCGACGTCGTCCCACACCCCCTCGAGGGCCCGGCCGGTCGCGACGGCGAGGCGGTCGAGGGACTCGCGCATGGCGAGCGACGGGCGAGGGTGGTGGTGCGGCGGCCGGGCCGACGTCGAGGGCGTGGCCGCGGCGTGCGTCGCCGACGAAGAGGCGGTCGAGTAGGAGCCGGGGGTGGCGGCGACGGCGGCGGCGGGGGGGTTGTTCGAATCGTGACGTCCGGCGCCGGCGCGCTTGTAGAACACCGGGGTGCGAACGAAGGTGCTGCCGGTGACGTTGCTCGCCAGACTCTGCCCCGCCGTGCTGCTCTCGTCCTCGTCGATCATGGACAGCTCGTTCTGCTCCTCGGCGGCGAAGTGGAGCTGCCGCCGCTGATGAATTTGATCGTCGCTCCCGCCCCCGCCCCCGCCCCCCCCGCTCCCGTTCCCGTTCCGAAAGTGGTGGGATTGCACGTTGGGCGTGCCGATCGGCATGGGCGACTTGGCCGGCGGGTCGAGGCCGCTCCGGGAGCTGGATTCGCTGTGCTTCCTGTCGTCGTCTCCACCGCGATATGGCGTGGGATCGATCCCAGCGTAACGGGGCCGTGTGGTCGTCGACCCCGGTGGAGTGTCGCCGACGTTCTCGGGAGCCCCTCCGGCCGCCCCCGCCGATCCCGCCATCGCCGCCGCGTCGTGGCCGAAGAAAGAGCGCGTCCCGACCGTCATCGGCGTCCCCGTCGGACCGCAGTACCGGTGCGCGGCCCCCACGGCGGCGGATGCGAATGCGGCGTCATTGATCGCCCCAGCATCCGACGCGGGCGAGGCGCCCTCCCCCCCGCCGCTGCTCCGCCGGGAGACGGGCGAGACGAGCAGCGACGTCTCCCTCCCCCCCCAGGCCGCGGAGCTCCTCGGTGCTAATCCCAATCCTCCCGTCCTCTCGTCGCCGTTGAAAGGAGAAGGACTGAGCACGCCGCCGCCCCCCCCGATCGTCATGAATTTGTTCACGGCTGAGAACGCCGAGGAGTGACTGCGACGGATGACGGACGACGACGCGCCGCCGGCGTCGTCGTCGTCCGACGCGATCCGCGCCCCCCCGAAGGAGACCGAACTTGCCGATCGACCACCGCCCGCGCTCCCGCCTTCGCCCGCCTCCGCGGAGGAGCGGTGCACCCTCGACGATAGCGACGAGGCGGTCGTCGAACTTCTCTGATGGTCGTCGCCACCGCGCGATAGCATCGACTGGATGGATTCCAGCGACTTGCGTATTTCGGAATGCTCCGGCGACATCATGATGTCGTCGACTCTCTCTGGGCTTTGGGAGTTGGGTCCTCTTTTTTATCCCCCGCATACCCTAGTTGCCAATCATGATCCGTCGTTGCGTCCTACTCTACCATAATATTATGGTACCCGACTCAGGACAAAACCTCGAACGAAAAATCGAAACGGCAACATACAGCGAAGGGTTCCTCCGACACGCAGAGGGAAAAAGTCAACGATCTTTTTAAAATGTATGACTGCGTCGGAATCGGTACTGGTTTGTGCCCGGCCGGCTCTGTTACTATGTACCTGTTCGTGTTCCTACATAAAAAGGTGAAGAATGAAGAATGAGATCCAGGAGATTGCGGGAACACCACCCC
>JALLOS010000961.1:0-13497 GCA_036939435.1 Stephanodiscus minutulus
TGAATAAACGCCCTCTCCCATGCTACATCTAGGGATTTACCCAGTAGTCTTAGAGCCTGGTAGTGGTAGATCCCCGGGCTCCATGCACGTCCGCTCACCATCTTAATTGGTGCACGCTGATCCTGCTTGATTGGCTCTGCAGTTGGTTCTCATACCTCCTCGCCTACAGCAAACCGAACCTGGCTGTCCTTCGTCGGACTCTGATCTTGAATCTCAACTTCCTTGTTAGTACTCGTTCCCCAACACCTGTTGTCATTGAAGCCCTTAATCCGTGACGCAGACTCCCAGTCATGCTCAGCAAGCGCCTCATCAGCGTCTACCAGATCCCACATTCTCAACGACTCCGTCAGCTCGTCGTCCAGCGCAGCACCCGCTCTCTCCTCTTCCTTGTTCATGATCATGATTGATTTATCAATAATTGTTGAGGCATATTATGCTGACAAATCTTACCAAAATCACCGAGTATCTAGATATTAATTCCTATGTGCATAAAATTGGCGGGGAGGTTGTCGTCTCCACAACGCAATGCAACAACGCCACCAACAGCCAAAAAACAAAAATAACTCTAGGTATTAATTTTCTACCATAACACAATTTACATTCGTCGTCGTTGGCATTCAATAGAGAGGGAGCGAAGGTTGTCGGTGCCGATGACGAGAGTAACAATACTAGGAGCATCGTTCTTAGTAATTATATTTGTTTCGCTCTACACGTCCACGGCGACAGCGAGGACTAACGGCTTCTTCAATAACAAACCCGTACCTGGCATCAAGGATGACGATCCCTACCAAGTCCTCGGCGTGAGGCGCACCGCTACCGCCGACGATGTGCAAAGAGCATATCGCCAAAGGGCGAGGGAGACTCATCGTAAGTGGTGTGCATGCGCACACAGAGGAATCCCATGACCCACATCATTCGTGTGCCCAATCTTGTTCTGTCTCTATCGCCAAATTAAGCCATCCTCTCCTCTCACTGCGAAATGCAACCTCCGCATCTTCACATGAACATCTCCAATTCTCTCCGCAGCCGACAAAAATTCATCCCCCGACGCGAACGAAGAATTCCGCCGAGTTGCCGTCGCATTCGAAATATTGGGCGATCCAGTCAGCAGAAAACGGTACGACTCGAAATACAACCAAGACGAGCAGCGCCGACGTCGATTTCGGGAACAGGAAAGACAACGGGAGGATATGAGACCACGTCAGAGCGAGGCCGAACGGAGGGAGCGTCAACGGAGGCGGACGGATTTGATCCACAGAGCACGTGAGACCAAGGGTGGAATGGCAAAAATTACAACCACGGAGGAATTCGCCAAGACGATGCTGGATTCGTCGAGGAAAATTTATAAGACTCATTGTTTGATGATGTTCGTTTCGAACAAGAGCGCGGAGAAGATGGGCGAAGAGGTATATCACTTCCCATACCCCTTCGCGGGGGAGGTTGGACAGCGCAATTCACATTCGACTTTACTCGAGGTAGCCAAGGCGAGTATTGGTGTCGTAGTTTCTCTGGAGTGGGATGATTCTTCTTACGTAATCAAGATCTCTTCGCTCTACTCTATTTCATATTCTATTCACAGATTCGATTTAACTCCCCGACAGATTTGACTCGTCTATTCGGTGCTAAGCCCAACAGTAACACTCCACATATAATCTTTGCAAAGAAAGGTGATGCCTTGAACAACATCCAAGTCTTCAATCCACAACGGCGACAACGAGCTGGAATTGATGACGATATCTACAACGAGTTCAAAAAGTGGGTCGAGTCGCTCCATTTTATCCAAGTAACAGTTGCCAATCTTCATTCCCTTCCAATAGATTTGTTCATCATGCGGAATGGACAGGTCATCCACAGAGATCACTCATTGAGTCCTGGTTTTCAGCAATCTTATCTTTCCCTTCACGCAGGAGACCGCATATTCGCTTTCGACGAACGCCTGGATAGGTTCCCTGGTGCCACGAGATTCAAAGACAAAATTGCAAACACGAAAGGAGTCTTGATACTAGACGTCGTTGTCGGAACATCATCCGACAACACGTATCGAATAAAGACAAGGCGATGTTATGACCTCTCAACGCAATGCCACGATTGGGCCGTGACTCCGCGAGGGATGAACACCGGGCAGTGCAACCTCAATCCGGAATTCATGCATCATGTTTGCCCGTTTTCTTGTGAAGTCTGCAGCGAGTGGCTCACTTCAGATATTTCCTACCTGGCATTCCACCGACCAATGCACACTTTCCCCTCATTAATTCGGAGCGGTGTTCGTGCTGGGCGGTCGTTAGTGCACGACGTAGGATATATATCGCGACTTCGCAAGAATGCAGCGGCGGTATTCTTCGCGTTTGGTCTTCTGGCAGCGTTCAGCACCGTTTTGTTTAGGCCTGTTACCGCCGCTATTTCAACATCGCCCCATAACCAACTGAGAAAAGAATCCAAACTCGACCTGATTTCTGTCCTGGACCAAAGATTGAACTTTGCCCTGGATTCTATCTCGATCCTCATGGTAGCGACGATGTTCGCGGCATTTACCTGGCTTACGTCACTTCCGGCCGATGGGGTGCCGCCGTGGCTTAGGGGCATTCGAGGCGACCTCGTAGGAGTTTCTAGCTTCTCAGATATTTTCATCCTCTTGGTAACCGCTGGATTGATTGCAGGCGCCTTCATCCCGTCAATAATACGCTGCATCAAAAGCGGGGACTCGGATGCCGAAAGGTTGATATTTTTCATCTTCGCCGTCCTGACGCTCGTGGGTGCAACGTTCACCATACTGGCTGTCGTGATGAGCTACAACACATTGCTGCTTGTTCAGTGGCGACATTTGGGGAGGTATCACAAAAATGCAGCTTCCATGGTTGTTATAATCGGCTCATTTTCTGGAAGAGGCCTGGTGTCGCTGCACCGTTTGTCAAAGCCTCTGCGAAAGCAATTGGAAGGTTTTGTCACCAGATTGTCATTTCCAGCAGTACTATCGAATATAATGATTTTGGCAGCAGTCTGCAGCGTTGCACTCTGGGACCCGCATTTTAAGGCTGACATAATGCACGTTCTCAAGTCGAGTACGAATGCTGCAATCGCCTTCGCCACGCTTGGTCTCGTTACTGGCCATTTTGTTGTTAAGCTTTTAATGTAAATAAACTAAGAATAAACTAAAGGATGCTGTAAATTCGATTGAAATGACAGTATTTACTATCAGTTAGCCAATCGAATAATATTTGCGTGAGCGGGCGTTACCACCGTCCCATCACCTCTTCCTCGCAAGGCCTCTAGCGGCATCTTCCTCCGTTCGTCGCTTCATTGTGCTTCCCTTCCTAACATGCGCGAGCGCGGTGAGGACCTTTTCAAGCGCCAAGTCCACGATCGCGATACGAGCGTTCGGCTGCGCCATGGCATCATCGCCGCCATCGCCTCTGTCACTTCCTCCTCGTCCTCCTCCCCTCACCACCATCGCTACGAGTGCGATCTTGCGCGCCGTATTCATTGTACGTACGAATCCCGTCAGGTCGTACGCCGACGGCGTGGGAAATTGCGCTTCAGCCCCCTCCTTGCACGTGTCCCTCGCGTCGGGACGATGACCGTCGTCGTCACCGCGACGGCGACGACTCCCGTACACGCGCAACCCCGCGAATGAATGCCTCTCCTCCCGCCGTCTGTCGTACAGCAGGAAGTCGCAGCCGAACGCCGCGCCGCACGCGACGTGGATGCGGGAGTTCCGATGCAGATGGCCGACCACGGCGTACGCGTCCTCATCGTAGGTCGATGACGACGACAGATCGCGCACGCGCACGAGCGCCGAAGAACACGCAGTCGCGACGCCGACGGCGTCGTCCTCGTCCCCCCCCGGCGCGCCGCGTTCCTCCTCCTCGTCCCCCTCCGGACCAGCGCCGCATCGCCCCCCCCCTCCCCCCACCGCCGCACCTCCTCCGCCCCCACCCTCCGTCGTCCACAGAGTGTCCGGGCACAGCCTCCTCCACGGCTCCGGAACGAGGCGGTACGCCATCGGGCGCATATCCTCCCCCGCCCTCGCCGTCTCGGCGGGGATCATGGACTCCCCCAGCCGTCGCGCCCACTCGGCGGACAATGCCGGATCCATCGCGGTCGCGGTCGACGTCGTCGTTCCGTCGCGACGATGCCTTCGTCGCGACGGCGACGGCGACGACGACGACGACGACGGGGGGGGGAGCAATCCTAGGTCCGCGGCCACGAGCGTCGCGGCCGGGGTGAGCATCGCGGGGGGTACGCACCTCCTCCCGCCCGCGACGACGATCGATGGTGCGACGACGATGGGGGCTGTAGACGACATGGACGACGACCCCTTTCCGCCGTCGCGATCGCCCGCGGCGTCCCGCGATCCGGTCGCCGCCGCAATCATTGCGTTGACATCGCCTCGTCCGGGCACCAACGACGGTCGGGGATGTATTGCGCTCCCCGACGTCGTCTTCGCGTCGCCCTCGTCGGCGTCCTCCGTTGTCCCATCGTTCGTCTTCGCATCCTCCTCCTCTTCCTCCTCCTCCTTCGTCTCTGGCCGTCGCTCGCCCGCCGCCATCTTCTGCCGCCGCCGCGCCGCATTCTTGGATTTGAGGCGCTCCGCCCTCCCCCTCTTCGCCTCCCGTATCCTCTCCTCGTGCAGCCTCCTCTTCTCCTCCCTGATCGCGGTCCGGGCCTCCGTCTTCATCCGGTGTTTGAGTTCCTTCTTCTCGCGGGTCGTCATCCGTCGCGCGCCGCCGGATACGGGATCTGTCACCCTGTAGACCACCCCCGCCGAAGACGACGATGCCCCCCCACCCCCCCCCTCGTGGCCGCTGGAGTGCCGCCACCGCCACCGCCATCGTCTTCGTCGCGGCCGCCGTCTTCGCTACCTTCGTCCCACGCACCGTCGCGAGGTATCCCGCCGTCGTCGGTCGCGCGTACTACGCGAGATCGGCCTTCGGCGACGACGTCGTTCGGCGCCCAACCGTCGTCACCTTCGTCGTCGTCGCCGCGTCCGCTTTCCCTCGTGGTCGGACCTCCACCGTCCTCCTCCTCCAGTCGTCGCGCCGTCGCGGGCGCGGGCGCGGGCGTCTCGCGGACTCGCCGCACGCCGACGTAGGTGGGGGGGAGGCGGCAGCGCTGTCCCTCGTCGAGGAGACGGACTAGGTCCGCGGAGAATATCATCGCCGACATGGTGGGGGGGGGGAGGGGGGGGATGAAGACGCGGAAGTAGGAAGGACGATGGACGATGACTGTGGCAGAATAAATTATGGTTGCAGCGTCCCTGTGGTGTTAGTCAGGAATGGGGTGAGCATAAGGTACTAATTCCTATTACCATACTCTACGTGTTAAGGCAAAAGAGATATCTTCCAAGCTGCGATCTTCATCCTCCTCGTCCTCCTCCACCACCACTGCACCCAAACAAATCTACCTCTGAGTTAACAATATATTACTCCGAGCCAACCTTTTGCACCTTAAACATTAGTGGTGGTTAAACATTAGCGGTTTCACCATTGTCCTCTTTATCGTCGTAGTCGTCATCTTCGTCGTCCTATTCTTCCCCCTCTTCCTCCAGCTGCTTGAGAGACGCAATCAGCGTTTCCCTTGAACCGTCAACATTCAATCTTTTCAAGTGTGCTTTCTGGCGGAGTTCACTGATACGCATCATAGAAGGGTCATTGTTGCCATTCTTATCAGTTTCACCATTCTGCTCTCCTCTTACCACGGCTATCAAAAGATCTCCCATCAAAGTCCCGGGAGCATCCTTGAAAGATAACTTTTTCATAGCTTCAAATTTATTCTCTGCAATGAAATCCATAGCTGCCTCCTTAAGTAGGGCACAGTTCTTGGACTCCGCATAGAGAAGATGATCCATCACGTTATCCATAGTAAAAGTTGTTGCTTCCACAAAGTGCACTTCAGCCTCCAGTTTCAGATTGACTACNTGGCGTGAGAATGAAACATGACATCCACGACTTCTCCCCCATACATATATTTCAGGAGGTGACGGAAAATTTCAGGCGATACATCAGAGATTTGGATCGGAGCGGTCTGGTCCCCTGCTGATTCGCACAGGTCAGCAAGATTGGTTGAGCATTTTCTCAAGATTAATCGATGAGCATGAAATGCGACTGTGTTTGTCTTGGCATTCTTATTTGCATTTCTTTTCACTTTTTGCCCCCCCCCCTCTCCCACCTCAATCAAAACGTCGGCAGACTCCTCATCCATAAACATTTCTTGAACAACTTCGCACGCAGATGGATTCTTAGGAATGAAAGGTGGGATTGGTTCGGTTGGATCGACCAGCTTCATGTGGACCTCCATGACGAGGGCCCCATCTTGAAGTGATTCCAATACTTTTGAGCGCATCGCAAAATTACGCCATCCCTGGGTTTCATAGGAAACAAAGTTGCGCAACATCCTCAATTCCTGACAATTTTTGATGATGATAGTACATTCAATATTGATGCTTTTGTCTGATTTACTGTGGAGATCGCCGATGTGGCGGCTTCCACCTAGATAAAGACTCAGACACCATCGATGGCCCAAGCACTTAAATTCGGCTGACTTCTGAACTTGATTTCCCTCCGCTGACAGACCAGTGGATCCATTAAAGCGGACTTTGGTTATCCCAGACACGTTGACCGCGGTATTGATAGGAGAGTTCATTGTGAAAATTTTGCGGACACTGATATGACTTCTTTCTGTGAGAGAATAATACTTTGCGACCCTTCTTTGGGTTGATGAAGAAGGAGTGAACAATGACGGTGCTTGGGAATGGGCGGCGGGGGAGAAAAAACACTTCCCGCCAAATATCTATTGAATTCCTTTTTACCAAAACTCGCGTGCAGCAACTTTTAGACTTAGGGTAAAGAGCTGAATTTTTATAATATTTAGGTTAATTTAATTTTTGTAAGGATCTTTTGTGTTTTCCGTTTTGACTTTGTATCTTTGTTTCAGCCCTAATTAGCCTTACGCAAATCTATCTCCGCAACCTGAGCATGAAGCATCATCGCCGTCGTCGCGGAGCGTCGCCCCCCACCGCCGCCATCGCGTACCTCGCGATCGCGGCGACGCTGCGTCATGTCGCCACGCCGTTTCCCCAGGTGGCGTCGGGAGGCGGCATCGCGTCTTGGTCGCCTCGGTCGTCGTCGTCCTCGTCGGACCTCCTCCTCCGTCGGATGATGCCGTCGTCCTCCACGGCCTTCTGCGGTCTCGGCCCACCCCCTCGTCAGTCGAGTACGTCCATCCGTCGAGGGGATGGCACAACATTCGTCGCGAGGAGGAGACGGAGGCCGCGTCTTTGGGCCGCCGACGAAGGCGGCGGCGGTGGCGACGACGTCGGAGGCGACTCGCGCGAAAATAATGGTCCCCCCGACGAGGGGGGGGGGAGGGCGCGCCTCGCGAGGGCCACCGCGTCGCTGATCGCGAAGAGGAAGAAGGAAGCGGGGGGGGCGTTGGTCAATGCGTCCTTTTCGTCCGCCGCCGCAATCGCCAAGGGCAACCTCAGGCGTCGTCGTCCCAACAGCAACGACGACGGCCGCGCAGCCGGCGTTCACTCCTCCTCCTTCGACCTCATCGACCTGACCAAGAGGATCGATCAGAAGATACTGGCTAACAATTGGAACAGGTCCGGGATTCGAAAGCGGTCCACCGACAAGCCGTCCGGGATGGACCCGCCGGTACGTCACGACGATTCCATGCAGTCCCTGCTGGGTTACAACGAGGTCCAGGGGGAGTGGAGCGATCGGAATTCCACGACGTACCACGTCGCCGTGGTCTTCGGGAAGCCCCTGATACGGGATCAGGTCACGATAGAGTACGCGGCGAGATTGAGGACTCTCGCGAGGATGCTCGGGGAGGACTCGCCGCCGTACAGGCCGAGGCTCGTCTGCTTCACGAACGGCGGGGGCGGAGCAGGGGGCGGGGCCGCCGCAGTCGCGGGGGGCGGCGGGGGTACCGACCGGTCAATTAGCAAATCCGCCGCGATGTCTGATGCGTGCGCCGGCTATGCCTACTTCCGCCACCTGTGCGCGTCCCAGAACGTCACGATCGACGACGCCCGGATGGAATTCTGGGTCGACGACAACAGGGACGGGGGGGGGGACGAACGGTCGGCCATGGAGCGCGTCGCGTCCGAGCTGTGGAGGCGGCACATCAAGTCGTGGCTCAAGGACAGGCCGCTTACGCAGAGGCTCAACCAGCATTACGGCGTGGGGTGGACGGTGCTGGAGCGACGGGTCGACATACACTTCACGCTCGTGTCTACGGATTACCACCTTTGCAACCTGAACGACGTCCACCACAGGTCGCCTCGCAAGAGTTTCCTCCAGCCCCTGGTGTCCCTGAGGGGAATGGTCGGATCCGACAGGTGGGTGAACAAGGACGAGGCCCTCGAGGTCATGGACCCGGGGTACAGCTCGTCGGTGCACGTCAGGAACGGCAACAATGGCGGCGGCGGCGCGCCGTCGTCCTCGGGGGCGTCGACTGGGGTCAACGCCAACAATTTCGGCGGGATCGAGAACAGCGTCGACACCTCGTGGAGCTTCCAGTACGGCACGTACCCCTTCCTCCACGGGGAGGAGGACGCGCTCGTGTTCCTCGGTCAGTGCTACCTCCTCGGGGAGGAGCTGACCCCCCTACTCGTCAACATGAAGGGAGTCGTGGAGAGGACCGAGTTCTTCCAGCGGGACAACTACCTCCTCCTGTCGTCGATACGGAGGTCGTTGGTCTCCCTCGTCGAGGCGCTGTACACCGACAAGGGACAGGAGATACGAGCCGGCGTGATACGTTACTTCGAGGAGAGCCGGGGGAGGAATCAATTCACGAAGGAGGACGTCAAGATCATCGTCGTGCTGGAGTCGGCGCTGCTCAACCTCGGACGGTGTCTGGACCTGGTCAAGCCGGCGGGATTGCTCGTCTCTTCCGTCCCGGCGGCTACCTGGTCAAAAGCCCTTTTCAACTTGGAGGAGAGCATGAGCCGGATAAAAACGGTGTGCGATCCCGATCAACCCCTCAATCCCTCCGACTGGGGCAAGCTTTTCGACTGAAAATAAATGAGGGACAGATGCCTTCGCCGTCATAATAATACGTTGGCGACGACACTAACTATTTCAAATGTTAAATTAGTGCCACATAGTTCAATTTCTCCATTGCCGTTTCAGTGTTGATAATCATTGTACTCTAGAATGCAATTCTATGGTAAGATATATGTATTGTAACCCTGTCTCCTTAGTGTGTGTTCAACGGTATTGTCTCTTATAGAGGTAATCGACATTTTTGGAGACTACCAACATGCCAATTCGCACACCCCTAACGACGACTTCGTCCCTTGGTGCTCTGGCTGGCACTTCCCCATCCTCCACCGCCCCTGCTTGGTTCATCGTCCGAGTCGCTTTCCAAATACTGCGCAGCACGTGAATTGCCACGCGAGGAAGCAGGTGTCTTCCGCGTTGAAGCGAAGGATGTCAAGGTAGACTGCGTCTGGGACGGCGCTCTTGCCTTCGCTGTCCCAGTACTGGCTATGGGCTTCTTCCCCCGTGCAGGTGGCCTGGGCGTTTCTTCGACGTCGCTGTCGTCGATTTCTTCGACTTCAGAGTCATCGTCATATTTATACTTGGGCTTCTTGGCAGTTGTGCGGGCCGCTCGGGCAGAGGACGCGGCAGGCTTTGAGGGCGCCTGTGACTGGGTGCCGCCCATGAACTCAACGTCGGAGTCATCATAGGAGCGGCCAGGACGGGCCTTGCTCGATGTTGCCTTATTGACCGTGGGGCGTTTCTTTGGCGGAGGCGCATCTTCTTCATCGTCCTCAAAGTCTTCCTCATCGGAATCGTCATACTTTTCCTTCGACTTTGCAGATACTTTCTTGGACGTCGTCGCGGCGCGCGGCTTCTTCTTCGTGGGACGTTCCTCCTCTTCCGCGTCGCTCATGGAATCGTCATCCTTGAAGTTGGTCCTTTTCTTTGCTCCGTTACCGCCCGCACCATTCTTATCTTTCTTCCCCGATTTCATCTGCTCCTCGGCTGCCTCCTCCCTTTCGACCTCGTATTCAGCGCGTTTTTTCCCGGTGATGCCAGAGAGGACCTCACGAACAGCCGTGGGGTTATCCATTGTGGCTCCGCCCTCGCCATTCTCCCCACCAGCCCTGGCTCGTTTCATAAGGGTCTTTTGACTAATATCGAGAAGCTTCTCCGCCATTTGGTAAATGGCCTTTGCTTCTTTTTTATCGACGTATTGCTCCAAGGCTGTGATGGATCGATCATGGGCAGAAAAAGAATTCATTCTTAGTACCAAAGAGGACCATGATGCTCCGAAGACAAGCACCAACTATCAAGATCGAAGAATAATACATCATCCACGGCAACACACAGTCATACCTTCGCCCATTGATTTCTCGTCAAGCAACTCCAACTTTTTATCATTATTTGCCAAGTTTTCAATGATCAAATCCTCGATATTTATCTGCTCCAGATCCTCCGGCTCGACCGGCACGTCCAATCCTGCTGCGCTGCGTTTTTTCCTCGAGGCACTGGCCTTGCCTCCCTTGGCGGTCTCGGCCTGGCGACGCTTGTGGAAGAGTAGAATGTCGGAAGGATTGGCCTGCATGGACGGTGAGGGACACATGGCGATGAGGGGGGAAGTCGATTGACGTGGCGTTGAAGATTGTATTCCTCGGTGAAGAGAATGATCCGTAAATCACGAGCGCGACTACTCACCACCTGCCCTACGAACTGAGAGCCGAACCTCTGGTTATTCAGAGTGGTGAAGCCGGTGTGCTCGACCTTCAAACGCACCAGAACCCTCTCGGGGTTCTTGATCACGTACTTGCGCTGGGGCTTGCCCGGGTCATCGAATTCGTCTTCCAACGCGCGAAACCCCGCGGCCTCCTCCTCTGCATCCTGCTGCACATGCTCGGTCTCTTCTCGAGCCTTTCGTATCTGGGGTTTGCCACGGTAATGTCGGGAGAACGAACGGCGACGAATGAACTCGAGGAGCGACCTAAAACGGACACCACCCCGCCTCTGCTCTCTCACTCACCAAGGCTTCCACCTCGGTCGCCAGCACCTCCATCATCCGTTCCTCGACCTTGGGATCCTCGACGTCGAGCACACCCCCGTGCTCGCGCGCCCTCTCGGCCAGGTTGACGTCGCCCACTGCGAAGCCGCGCACGCACGTCAGCGTGACTGGCCGCAGCCGGAACTGCTGTCCCTTGATCTCGAGCAGGCCAACCTGCTTCCGGCGCGACTCGCCGGCGGTCAACGAGGTGGCCACCGAGCTCCCGGGCTGCACGATCCGGAACGTCCCCACGAGGCTCTCGGACGGATTTATCAGGCACTCGTGCTCGTGCCCCCACACGACGAGGTCCATCCACTCGGGTATCATCGACTCGTGGACGCAGTTCTTCGATCCGCGTCCGAGGTCGCGATTCTGGTGGAGCGTGAAGATGTTGAACCACTTCTTCTCCTCGTCGCGGTCGTCGTCGACGCCACCGCCGCCACCGCTCCCCCGTTCGTCGGCGGGGCGCAAGAATTTTACCTTTGAGAGGAAAAAGAAACGATCGTTTTGAGCGAGAAGTTGTTGGACGATGGACATCTCTCGGTCCCTCCTCCCTCCGCAATAAAAACGCTTGCGGGCGCAAAATGTAGCACACGGTCCCGCGCACCTTTTTCCCCTGCCACATGCGATTCAACCGCTCGTCCCTCATGCTCCCCATCCCGTAGAGCGCCACCCTCGTGTCCCCCTTCCGCAGCAGCACCGGAGACACCCTGACGTTGTCGACCTCGTCCTGCCTCCCGAAGTAGTTGACGAGGTTCGATACCGCGAGGAGGTCGACCGCCGAAAGCAGGTCAGGACCGCCGTCGCGGGTCGGATCGTCGTGATTGCCGTGGATGGTGAAGATGGGCAGATCCACCTTTTGTTTGAGAAGGTATTTGCGCAGTCGGTTTGTTTTTAGTGAGGTATCGTAAATGTTTCGAATCTAACGGGATGGCGAACAGCATCGACGACCGAGTACCTCTCGGGGGGTAGACGAGAGGTGCGTCATTGCCGATCGATGCATCCAAAACGGACGGGGAGGGGTTGTAGTTGTAGCGAATGGAGCGTACATCATATCGTATACTCACCGAGTAGAATTCGTCCTCGTAATTCGCCCTACCGGTGATGACGCTCCGAAGGCACTCCCTCTGGTCGCTGACTATCTGAAAGCCGACGCGTCCCCCCCCCATGCAGTACCTTCGCAGGATTTCCATGGTCTGCCATCATCGTTCGGTCGTTTTCGTTTTCGTTTCGGGTTAATATGAGCGTTGATATTTCGCGTTATTCGCACGTTTAGTCGCCAATTCCGCGATGTGGTTCCAGGGGGATGAAATATTAGCAGCACGCACGTGCGCGTCGTTAGTCTTTTTGACGCGGACGAAACATGGAATATCAAAAATACAACGAAGAGTGGCGGGGAGGGGGGGGAGCGGACGATCGCGAGTGCGAAACGGACGACGGTGGACGCGACCCGACGCCGCCTCGCTCCCCCGTCGTCGTCTCCGCTCCCCGAAATCCTTTCGCATCGCGGCGCGGGGGGGGATGGATAGATAAAACCGAACAGCAACCGCCCAACGCAACTACTCACCGCGTGCAACGTCTTCCTGCTCGGCTTGTTCTCGTGGAACAGGTCCCCCGATAGCAGCACCATGTCGACACCGTGAGTCCGCGCCAGCGACAGCACCTCCTCGAACGCCGCGAAGGAATCCCGTCCCCGTATGGGATCCCTCTCGAGGTAGCCGAGGTGGTTGTCCGTGGATAGCAGTATCCGAAGTACGGATGCGTCGGGATCCTCCTCCTCCTCGTCGTCGGCCTCGTCCTCCTCCCCTCCACCCACTCCTCCTCCAACCACTCCTCCTCCTCCTCCTCCTCCCTCGTCGTCGTCGTAGTCGTCGTCGGCGGCGGCCAACCCCAACGAGGCGGCGGTTCGTCGCCCTGCATCGTTCGCGACGTCGACCTCGTCGTCGTCGTCTTCTTCTTCTTCTTCCGGAGGTGGAGGGGCCTTGGCCCGTCGTTGTCCGCGTGGCATGATCGACACTGTTTTGGTGCTGCTGCGGTGGGTGTTGCGTTGGGGGTGGCTCTACACCTGCTGCCTGTGTACCATACAACATAGCCTGCGCTGTTTGTTGCGCGGCATTGGAGCGTGGCGGGAGAGACTCTTGGCGGGAGAAGTAATAATTGCCCGCACAAAAACAGCCAATAACACCAAAGTACCAAGTACACATTTTACAAACAGCACAAGTTTCTATGATTTGAACAATGATCGAATTGACATGATTGAAGCTCAGGGACACATGTTGCTGTTGCAGCTGAAGCTGTAGAGATAGTTTTCGAAGAACGAAGAACAGGACAAAGGAGTGCAAACGTTCCAAAAACAAAAATGCAAGGTCCCAAGTCAGAAATAAATGTTGCATAATGACACACCAAACCTTGAGGGTTCCCCTATTCCACGCCTCATTCCTCACCAAACAGTGACTATGGTGCTCTGCATTT